>ML306151.1:0-141172 GCA_005239505.1 Nicotiana paniculata
TATATATATATTATTGTATAATGCATTAGTTTAATATCCTAATAGCTTTTATCATACTGTTTTTAAATAATTAAATATAATAATTCAAATTCCATCAACTTTGGGTCATAAAAACTGGGCATTTATGAGCCAAATGAGTGGCAGACCCAAACCAATTGGGTCCATGGAAATGTATCTTAGGTTTCAGTTATTAAATTAAGCAAACAATTTGATTAGAAACATTCATTCTAATATTTTTCAAAGGCAAATAAGTTTTAAACATAGCACTTTAACATAAGTTAATAAGAAATAAAAGACTTAGGCAATCAGTAGGAAATTATCCAAATTTGACCAAAGTTTTGATTTATTTTATTCGTATCCCAAACCCCATTTTAGCTTTCTGTTTTAAAAAGATAAACAAAAATATAGGTAAAATCTTATGATTTCTGCTACAAATTTTAATCTCAAACTTATTCATACAAATATGCATTGGTCCAGAGTCACTTGCACTCATTATCATCAGGCCCAAATCATTTTTAAGTAAATTTAATTTATTTGTCCACAAATGGATATTGGGACAGAGTCATTTGGACTCAGTATTATGTCCAAATCTTCTTGAATTAAATACGTTTCGTTGAATATTTGATAACATTATATTGGGTCAGAGTCATTTGCAGGCCCAAATTGTTTCTTTCGAAATAAATTCATTAGCCCAATCCAATAGTAGATATTATATGTCTTGGGCTAGAGTTCATTTGGACTCAATCCTTGTCAGGCCCCAAACCTTTAAATCTTGGGCTGTTTGGCAGATAATACCTAGGCTGCCCATATTTGAAAACAAATATATCACATAGTATTGAACCTTTACACCTAGTCATATGACATAAGGTATTTAGCTTAAGAGACATAAGCATAACTTTAGGTGCTCATAATCGAATTAATTAATATAATTATGTACACACACGTGTGACATAGTTGTGATGCCAAATATAAACCAACGTACAGGTTCGCCTGACCATGGTCAAACCATCTTAGTGAATAAAATGTCTTAATCAAACACACGTAGAAATGCTTTAGGCACGGATTTTTAAATTACTATTGTGATTGCGTACATGTTCCCATGACGTGATCCCGATATTTAAATAAATTCAAAGTACGCGTTCGCGCGATTTAGACCAAACTTTTTCTCAAATAAACTAAGCGTTGTGAACTGTGTACTCGTATGCATTACACGATTTTTGATACACATTAAGAAATAAACGATTATACGTACGCGTAGCTCGTCTTAAGATAATCCCTTTAAATACGAATAATCGAGTAATTAGAAGAGGTAAAGGTAAAATGCACATAGGTTCTAAAATACGTAATTAATCAATTAATAAGCTAAGTGTGGATTGTAAAGCGACCGTGCTAAAATCACGGAACTCGGGAACGCCTAACACCTTCTCTTGGGTTAACAGAATTCCTTACCCGATCTTCTGTATTCGCAGACTTTTAAACAGAGTCAAACTTCCTCGATTTCGGATTTTAAAAAATAATCAGTGACTCGGAACATCGTACATAAATAATTTCGAGTGATGACTCTTAAGTAAATAAATAGTAATCCCATTTCGATTAATGTCACTTGAAGTGAAAAAACTCCAATATCCCCTGTGGGAAAATGAGGTGTGACAGCTCTGGCGACCTTGCTGGGGATCGAACACAGAATCTCTGATTCAGGATTCAAGAATTCCAGCTTGTTAATATGATTTTTACTTGGCTTTATTGATTGTTGATATTACTGTATTTGTGGTCCTAATGATCTAATTGCCGCTCATTTACCGTTTCGATATTATTTGAACTGCATTAAAATGCCTTCTTACGCTTCCCTTCTGAGTCTTCTAAAATATGGTGCACACATTCGCGTGCCCCGCCTTTCTGTTAGAAGTCATGCCAAATAGAATGAGGATGGATCAGCCACTATGCTGATTAGATTTTCGTGCTCCCGGTACGTCGCTCCCACCTCGGCTCGAGTTGTTTGCTCAGGTAAGCCAGGTCTAGAACACATCCCCAGGTTTTAACCTAGAATAACAAAGCTTCATGTCGGATCCCTAGTAGGAACGATTATTTGCATCACGTGCATTTGACTTAGGGGACTCAACACAGGGGTTCGGTCCGTCTAGGACAGGTGTACCCAAAACAAAAAGACAATCCTGATGCATCTTACCTGCTACGTGTACATGCATTTGTTTTGGCTTATTTGTTGACCGGCCAAGGAAAGAAAAATAACAGAAAAACCAAGAGTGAGGTAGAATAGAAAATTTACCCTGATTTTAAAATCCCTGTATTCGAAAATGCCTCGAAACTCTGCCAAAATTTAAAGAAAGAAAAAGAAAATGTATTTCAAAAATGAAAGTGAGTCAATATCATATTTTTCTAACTGTGTCAAAACTGACCGAACTACGCGGGTCTGATTCTCACCGGATGTGAGATACGTAGTCAAAACTCATCGGTGCCGACCCCAATTCATCCAACCAAATAATGTAATAAAGTATGTCTGTTGGTCAAAAGATAAAACGGACCCAACTTCGGCTAAGTCTTGTGTCGTTCTCGCTGGAATAGCCTTAGAACACCGTACATTGTCGAAGGGCTATTCTCGCTAAGAACGGACATTTCTGTCCCTAAATCATCACTTTTTCCAGAAAAGTGCCTTACTTCGGCCTCAAAACTTTATTCGAAAGTAAGAAGGGGCCACTATTGCAAAAATGACCATTTTGGTCGATGTTGCACAAATAGCAACCTTTAGGTGATTTTTCTTTAAAAATTATAAACTAGTTCTCGCAAAAAGAGTCTGTTGGTCTTGTCTTTCAAAATTAGAGTCGACCTTAACCTTACCCGATCACAGGTAGAGAATGAATACCATCCAGAATCCACCATTTAATGCCGTAGAGAAAGCTCCACTACAACTCCAAATATGGTGGTATGATTTAGACAAAGAGGGTCAAGACTGGGTAGTTGAACATCTGGGTGCTTTCACCGACATCATAAAAGTTAAGCCACGAAATGATCTAATCAAGGCTTTAGTGACCTTTTGGGATCCCGTACGTAATGCCTTCCGCTTCTCAAACTTTGAGCTCACTCCCACCTTGGAGGAAATAGCGGTGTATACAGGTTTTGGTTGGGGTTTGAGAAATCAACATCTTATCTTCCCAAGGCCTATGCCAGTGCGCCATTTCTTTGATATCATGAACATTAGCAAGAACATAAGAAAGAACCGTGTGAGCGAGGGCTACTGCTCATTCTATTTCCTATACTCCAGGTATGGGCATCCAGAGGGGTTTGAAACACATGAAAAACGGTTGAACAACAAAAAAAGCAAAGATACTTGGAAAATTAACCATTGTTTTGCCATCATAGTAGCATTTCTGGTTGTCATGGTCTTCCCAAATGAAAAGTGGACAGTTGATATTCGTATGGCTAGAATTGCACAAGTCCTAACTGCCAAGGAAGATCATACACTCTCTCCACTAATATTATCGGATATCTATCGGGCATTGACATGGTGTAAGTCAGAGGCGACATTCTTCGAAGGCTGCAACATTTTTTTACAAATGTGGCTAATTGAGCACCTTCACCATCATCCAAAATTTTATGAACTACGGTCCAATAAACAACAACTTCATTGAAAGCTATGAAGAAAGAGTGAAAAATTACAACTCCCTGGAAGGGATTGAAGCTTGGATCGTCCACTTGAGAACTTTAAAGGCAAACCAGATTAAGTGGACTCTAAGATGGCTCCGGGTGAGGGAAGTTATATACATGTCAGCCACAAAGAATTATTTGCTATTAATGGGCTTGAGAAGTGTCCAACCATATGCACACCAAAGGGTCCTGAGGCAATTAGGAAGATACCAACTAGTACCTGAGGATGAAGAATTGAGTGTCCAAGTTATTGAGCTACATCTCGAAGCCCCACTTCCCGAAGCTTTAATTCAAAAAATCTGGAATGGGTGCCGATACTTGAAAGAAGACACTCAAGTACCTATTCTTGCCAAAGTCGAAGTATATTCGAGCTATGCTGCATGGTTCGAGAAAAAGAATTGCATTGATGAGGAACCAAAGCCCGAGCCAGAATGGCCCGCCAAAAGGCCTCATGTTCAACCTTTTGGTGATAAAATCCAAGAACAGTTGGCCTAAGGAGAAAAAGAAAAGAAATATCAAGCCATTATCCATGCCATGGAGGAAAAATTGAGAAACCTCGCATTTGACAATGACTTACAGGCGCAGATAGCTGAAGGTGAAAAGAGAAAATTAACCCAAGAGAACGAGGCGCTCCGAGCCCAACTTCGGAACATGAGGATAGTCGTCGAAACACCTGTAAGAAGCGAGAGAGATAAAAAGATCATCAACAACTTAATAATGAAGGTCCACGAGTATGCAGCTGACTTGATTAAGACCGAAAATGATTTGCTAGATGCTCAAACAAAGCTAGCTAAGGGAGTAGAAGAACATGCCCACCATTTGAGATAGAAATATGGCAAAGAAATAGCCATTTTAAAAGAAAAGTTATTTTCCCATGGGAATGAAATGGTCCAGCAAACCAAAGATTTTAAGACAGAAAAAGAGCACTGCTACGCACTAATTTTCCAATTAGAAGAAAGCGTGCAACAGCTACAGGACCAAAACAACACAAGTGCACAAGTGTTGGAAACACAGGCACATCGGATTGGGCGTCTGCTTCAAGAGAAAGAAGTCATCAAAACCAGTATTAAGGAAATAACTGACTATGTTGTGATGAAATGTCACGAGTGTGAATACATGACTAGGTCCATGTTTTTTGCTTCTATGATGACCTTCGTCCACCGAGTAATGGATGACTTGGACCATCTTCAAGAAGGTATCGCGCAAAGGCCCGTGCAAAGACCAACTAATGCCCCACAGGTTCCAAGAAGACCAGTAGAGGCTCTCATGTATTTTTGATTATCCAGTTTTCGAGTCTGTACTTTACTGCTTTCTAGAGTTTTAAGTTGTTTTTTGGTTTGTATTATTTTTCCTTTATAGTTGTCAGTACTTTAATTCCCTGTATTGAAAAACCAAAAGAGAGATATCCTTTTTTTTTTAATGATATGAAAAAATGCACTTTGTTACTTTGTATCTATTCCCCGAACTACGTAATGATCTGATTTATGCGACGTCATGATACGTAGGAAATCCACATATGATTTAATAACAACCCTAAAATAAAGTAATTAATAAATCAAAGCGGGAAACAATAAAGCTGGGATGAAACACACAGCCGTCGCAAAACATCTTAGAAAAATGTTTAAATGTTTAGTTTCTTTGCATCCTCCAATATGTGATTTCCTATGTGTTAAATGTATCGAACTAACTGATTTGTTGTGTATGATTTAAAATAACAGGTTCTATTTATTAGGTGGCTGGTTTTTTGGTGGTAATCTAGCTTCGCACCCTTATTTCACGAGATCTAAAGGAAGTACCGCCATGGCCTTAGAGAATCATCTGCCTATCGCTGAGCCCAAGAATAGCCCTGCATCGGTTATCCCACAACCAGAGTCAGCAACTGCTGAGGAGAATTGAAGTCTAAATTGTCGCATGCTAGAAATGTGGGATGCATGATCTAATGGCAGGGAGACACCCAAAACTATCCCTGGATTCCCCGAATTAATACCTAAGACGGGAGGAACTACCAATATCCCTATCCTAGTAACTAACCCTTTCCTTCCATTTGGGTACCTTACCATAACAACAAATTTCACTGGAATACCTTCTGAGGTTTTCCCCCAGGCACCATCTTGAGGAATACAATCTACTGTGATCACAACACCACCAGCCACTAGTATGGTACTACCAACACTGCCCCTAAAAAGCTTTGAACCATCAACCTTCACTTTCCAAGCTCCTCAATTCCAATAGGATACTGCTTGGTTCACCCCAAATTCCTATCCTCAGCACCCAAAATTTATGTCTCCCATAGAACAGTAGAGAGTCCTAAGGAATCCTCACTACTAGAAATCCTGTAAAAGGCAACCAAAAATTTGCGACCAAAGTTGGTTTGTGAAAAAAGCGACCAACTTTGGTCACTAATTTGGAGAAAATTATTAAATAATTTACTGACCAAAGTTTGTCGCTCTTTGGTCGATAAAGTGGTCAACATGTAGACCGGGCTGGTGTAAGAACCTGATCAATCGTTTTAAGAATTAGCGCTCTGATCCCATATGTACCATTTCTCCCATGTTTATTTATGTTATTGGAACTTGTCGGAGTGTTGAGTGATGAAATCCGGGGTGATTTTGGACACATAGTCCATAAATGTGGAATTTAGCTTTAGAAATATGGTCGTAGCTAGAGTTGTGTGAAGAAGGATCCGGAATGGAATTACGTCAACTCCGTTAGCTCCGCTGGGTAATTTCGGGGTTAGGAGCGTGCTCGGAATGTGTTTTCGAGGTTGGTTGTGGACTTAGGCTTGAATTGGCGAAAGTTAGAATTTCGGCGATTTAGCGATATGTGAGATTTTGATGTCGAACTTGGAATGGATTTCCGAAAGTGACAACAGGTTTTTAATGTCGTTTATGACCTGTGTGCAAATTTGAAGTCATTCGGATGAGTTTAGACGTGTTTCGGCGTCGGATGTGAATTCTAAAAATTTCCTAAGTTCTTAGGCTTGAATCTATGCATAATTGATGATTTTGATGTTATGAGATGTGTTTTTAAGGCTCGGCCAAGTTTGAACAAGGTACTAGGGTCAGTTGGTAGGTTTAGTTGAGGTCCCGGGGGCCTCGGGATTGTTTCGGATGCCCAACGGGTTAGTTTTGTGAAATTGAGAATAGCTGAACCATTCTGGTTCTAGTGTCTCGCACATGCAATGGTATTTCCATAGGTGCGGACACGCAGGTGCGAAGGGGGTGCCGCAGGTGCGACCCCAGGCTATTAAAGGAATTTCTGCACCTGCGATGGTATTTCCGCAGGTGCGGGCACGCAGGTGCAACCCAAGGCCACTTAATGAATTTCGCACCTGCGATTGGGTTTCCACAGGTGCGGCACCGCAGGTGCGATCCCAGTGTCGCAAGTGCGAAATGTCTGGGCAGTCTATACCAAAAATCTGAGGGTTTGAATTTCATTATTCCAAAATCGATTGTGAGCTCGGAACTTGGCAATTTTCAGTGGGATTTGAAGAGGAAGATCATAGGTAATGTTTTCTAACCTTAATACCTTTATATATCATTAATCTCCATCATTTTCCTCAATCTAATCAAGGAAATTGGATGAAAAACCATGGAAATTGGATGAAATCTTCCCAAGTAGAAATCTGTGGAGTTCGGGAGATTTAGAAGTCGGATTTTGTTGATTCTTGTTCGAGTGGGTTCATGAGCGAATGAGTGTTCGGGAAATATAAATTTTACCCGATTCCGAGACGTGGGCCCAAGGGACTTTTTGGGCGAATTTCCTAATTTCGCGTATTAGCTTATAAATAATTAGCTATTTTGTTCCCTTGAAGTGATATTTACACCATGCAATCGATTTGAATAGATTTGAGCCACCCGGAGTCAGATACTCGTGGAAAGAGCTTGGTATTGAGTTTATTAGTGCAGTCCAGGTAAGTGGCTTGCCTAAATATGTGTTGGGGACTTTCCCTTAGGCATTTTTATACTGATTTCGTTATGTGGACGCCGTGTATGCGAGGTGACGAGTGCGTACACGGGTCATTGTAGCTAAAATCCCATATTTACTCCCATGCAATCGCTCATTTTCATTCATATATTACTGTTTCCTATCTTAACTGAGTAGATAGCCTAAGAGTAAGCATGCCTACCTGTTCTGACTTTATTTCCTCTTATTTGCTACTAGTCACATCATGCTTAGGTAGTTTTACTCTATCCTTACCTGTTGTTCTTTCTGGATTATTTAATTAAGCCATAATTGAAATACTTCTGCTTTGCATATTCAAATTGGGACTGTGGACCGAGATCCGGGAGCTTTTCCCTTCTACTGCATTTCATATTTAAATTGGGACTACGGACCAAGATCCGGGAGCTTTCCCCTTCAACTGAAATGCATATTTAAATTGGTACTACGGACAGAGATCCGGGAGCTTTCCCCCTGTACCGCATAGCATATTTAAATTGGGACTATGGACTGAGATCTGAGAGCTTTCCCCGTGTACTGCATTGCACATTTACTGTTGAGATATATGCTGTGCTGAGCCGAGGGCTCTCTTTATGTTATTAAATCTTTCCATTTTCGTTAATCCTGTTTATCATTGCTTATTTACTTTTCACTGTTTTAAATTGTATATTGACTTGTTTTACAAACTCAATAAGGCCTCAACCTGACCTCGTCACTACTTGACTTGGGTTAGGCTTGGCACTTACGGAGTACAGAATATGGAGTACTCACGCCTTTTCCTGTGCATGTTTTCCCCATGTGCAGATCCAGGTACCAGCACCCAGTATCGTGGCTAGGAGTCGTCTAGCAGCAGCCAAGAGACCGCGAGGTAATTCTGCCGCGTCCGCAGAATCCCACGAGTCCCCTTCTACTCTAGTATAGGCATAGAAGACTTGTATATTTCTCCATTGTTTCATTGTATAGAGCTACATTTAGTAGAGAGCTTGTGACTATAGCGACATTCCGGGTTTTGGGAAGTAAAAATGTATATGCTGAGCAGCTACGTTATATCTACTTGAGATCTTTTCTGTCTTTATTTTTATTGATTCTGTCATTTTCGAAAATTTAAGGCTTACCTAGTCATAGAGACTAAGTGTCGTTACGATACCTTTCTGAGGGTAAAGTGGGTCGTGACAAGTTTGTATCAGAGCTTCTAGGTTCATATCAGTCACAAGCCGGTTTATTAGAGTCTCACAGATCGGTGCGGAGACGTTCGTATCTATATTCGGGAGGCTATGTAACTGTTAAGAACAATCAAATTCTTTGGAATTCCTTATCGTGCTAGTTGATGTCATCGAATTCTTAAATTTTATTATATTTTTGCTTGCAGATTGTTCGTACCCGTACCGAACATACTGATGACCAAGCACCCGAGCCCCCAGTCAGAGCCACCAGAGGCAGGGGTCGGGGCAGAGGACGAGCACGCGGTGCAGCCCGAGCACCAGCTAGAGCAGAGGCAGAGGAGCCCCCAACAGCTATATTTGGAGGGGCACAGGAAGTCCCTACTGTTACTCCAGACCTCCAAGAGACATGGGCCCAGTTCTTGAGTGCCTTCAGTACTCTCTCTCAGGAGGGTCTACTCACGGAGGAGGGACACAGACTCTCGCAGCCCGTACTCCTGAGCAGATGGTTCATATTGGGCAGGTTCAAGAGTATATTCCTATAGCCCCAGCAGCTCCAGCTCAGCATGACACTAGGATAGTTGTTCCTGAGACAGAGAAGCTCCGACTTGAGAGGTACAAGAAGTACCACCCCCTAAGTTTTCTTGAGAGGTGTCATCTCATTCTCCGCACTATGGGTATTGTGGAGACGAGTCGGGTTTCTTTCACTACTTTCCAGCTGAGGGGAGCAACATATCAATGGTGATGTGCTTTTGAGCTTAGTAGCTCGGACGAGGCAGCTTCACTTACTTGGGCTCAGTTTTCCGAGATGTTCTTACTTGAGTTTGTCCCTTAGAGCTTCAGGGATGCTTAGAATGCGGAGTTTGAGAAGCTACACCAGGGTGCCATGACTGTGTCAGAATATGCAGTCTGTTTTAACGATTTGGCTCGCCATGCACCAGCTTTGGTTGTCACTATTAGAGAGAGGGTTTGGCGCTTTATTAAGGGACTCTACCCCAGTATTCGGACCAGCATGGCCAGTGAGCTGGTGACCGATATTACTTAGTAGCAGGCCGTGAGTATTTCCCAGAGGATTGAGACTATGTTAGCCTAGGACAGGGAGGAGAGAGAGGCCAAGAGGTCTCGAAAGACTAGTCATTTTTCAGGAGCCTGTGCGCTAGCAGCACGCTATAGTAGGGGTTTTGTGAGTTGCCCGGTTAATTCAGCTCTCCCAGCAGCCAGTGTAATTCCAGCTCCTCCTAGACCTCACGAGCCTTATTATGCACTACCAGTATTTCAGGTGCCTCCTGCCCGAGGTGCTATTACTGGCTAGCCAAGAAGGCTAGTTTAGAGTCAGTAGCGGCCGCCACGTCCTCCGAGGGGTTGATTCGAGTGTGGAGAACCTCATTATATGATCAGAGATTGCCCTAGAGCGAGGAGGGGCGCACCACCTCAGAATTATCAGGGTGCACCCCCTCATATTTATCAGGCCCTACGTCTTCCACCAGGTCCTCCAGCTATTCTTTCAGCCCCAGCTGCTACCCCACAGCCTCAGGCAGCTCGAGGTGGAGGTTAGGGAGGTCGAGGTCGGCCTAGAGGGGGAGGCCAGGCCAGGTACTATACTCTTCCGGCCCGGTCCGAGGCCATTGCTTCAGATTCAATCATTACAGGTATTGTTCCCATTTGTCATAGGGATGCATCGGTATTATTTGACCCAGGCTCTACATATTCATATGTGTCTTCCTATTTTGCTTCACATCTGGGGATATCCCGGGACTCTTTGAGTTCCTCTGTTTATGTTTCTACTCCAGTGGGAGATTCTCTTGTTGTGGACCATGTATACCAGTCATGTTTGATTACTATCAGTGGTTTTGAGACCAGAGCTGATTTGCTGCTACTCAGTATGGTAGATTTCGATGTTATATTGGGTATGCACTGGCTGTCTCCCTATTATGCTATTCTTGATTGTCACGCCAAGACCGTGACGCTGGCTATGCGAGGATCTCCGAGGTTAGTGTGGAGAGGTTCCTTGGAGTATACTCCCCGCCGAGTCATTTCTTTTCTTAAGGCTCAGTGGATGGTTGGAAAGGGGTGTGATGCATATTTGGCTTGTGTGAGATATGATAGTACTGACACCCCTACAGTGGAGTTAGTTCCAGTTGTCAGAGATTATTCCGATATATTTCCAGCTGATCTTCTGGATGTGCCACCCGATAGAGACATTGATTTCGGCATTGACTTGTTGTCGGGCACTCAGCCCATTTCCATTCCTCCTTATCGCATGGCCCCTCCTGATTTGAAGGAGTTGAAGGAGCAGTTATAGAAGTTTCTTTAGAAGGGATTCATCAGGACCAGTGTATCACCTTGGGGCGCTATGGTATTATTCTTGAAAAAAAAGATGGCTCAATGCATATGTGTATTGACTACCGGCAAGTGAATAAGGTGACAGTGAAGAACATGTACCCATTTCCTCGCATTGATTATCTATTTGACCAGTTACAGGGTGCTAGGGTGTTCTCCAAGATTCATCTACGTTCTGGTTACCATCAGTTGAAGATTCGGGAACCGAATATCCCGATGACTGCCTTCAGGACCAGATATGGCCACTACGAGTTCCTTGTTATGTCATTTGGGCTGACCAATGCTCCAGCAGCCTTCATGCACCTGATGCACAGTATATTTTGGCCTTATCTTGATACTTTCTTCATTGTGTTCATTGATGACATTCTGGTATATTCTAGGTCCCAGGATGATCATGAGCAGCACTTGAGGGCCGTGCTTCAGACATTGAGGGAGAAGAAGTTGTATTCCATGTTTTCTAAGTGTGAATTTTGGCTTGATTTTGTGGCATTCGTAGGCCACGTGGTGTCTTCGGATGGGATCAAGGCAGATCCGAAGAAGGTGGAGGCGGTTTAGAGTTGGCCCAGATCGTCCTCAGCTACTGAGATCCACAGTTTACTCAGTTTGGATGGGTATTATTGCCGTTTTGTGGAGGGATATTCATCCATCTCAGTACCTATGACCAGACTAAATCAGAAGGGTGCATCTTTTATATGGACTGAGGAGTGTGAGGAAAGCTTTCAGAAGCTCAAGACAGCCCTAACTACAGCTCATGTGTTGGTTTTGCCAACCAGTTCCGGATCCTATACAGTTTATTGTGATGCTTCAAGGATTGTCTTGGGAGAAGTGTTGATGCAGGACGATAGGGTGATTGCCTACGCGTCCAGACAGTTGAAGGTCCATGAGAAAAACTACCTTGTTCATGATCTCGAGTTGGCAGCTATTGTTCACGCACTGAAGATATGGCGTCATTATTTATATGTTGTTCCCTGTGAGATATTCACGGATTTCCGGAGTTTGCAGCACATAATCAGGCAGAAGGACCTAAATTTGCGCCAGCGTAGGTGGTTGGAGTTGCTAAAGGACTATGGCATCACTATATTATACCACCCAGGGAAGGCCAATGTGGTGGCTGACGCCTTGAGTCGTCGGTGGGGAGTTTGGCATACCTTCATGTAGCTGAGAGGCCTCTAGCCTTAGATGTTCTGTCCTTATCCAGTCAGTTCGTGAGATTGGATCTTTTTGAGCCTTGCCGGGTATTAGCTTGTGTGGTTGCTCGATCTTCCCTTCATGACTGTATCAGAGGGCGCCAGTATTACGATCCCCACCTTTTGGTTCTTAAGGATAGAATCCGGCGGGGTGATTCCAGAGATGTGACTATAGGAGATGACAGGGTGATGAGGATGCAGGGTTGTATCTGTGTGCCCAACATGGATGGGCTTCGGGAGTTGATTCTTGAGGAGGCCCATAGTTCGCGGTATTCCATCCATCCGGGTACCGCGAAGATGTACTAGGATCTGAGACAACACTATTGGTGGCGAAGGACGAAGAAGGATATAGCAGAGTTTGTAGCCAAGTGTCTCAACTGTCAGCAAGTCAAATGTGAGCATCAGAGACCGGGAGGGTTACTTCAGCAGATTGAGCTTCCAGNCCAAATCAGCCCATTTCCTTCCAGTACTGACTACATATTCATCGGAGAGGTTAGATGAGATTTATATTAGAGAGATTGTTCGCCTCCACGGTATTCCAGTATCTATCATTTCTGACAGAGGTACACAATTCACTTCACGGTTCTGGAGAGACGTTCAGCAGGAGTTAGGCACCAGGGTAGAGTTGAGCATAGCTTGTCACCCTTAGATGGACGGGAGGTCGGAGCGCACGATTCAGATTCTTGAGGATATGCTCTGTGCCTGTGTGATGGATTTTGGAGGGTCATGGGATCGATACTTGCCTCTTGTAGAGTTTGCTTACAATAACAGCTACCAGTCCAACATTCAGATGGCGCCGTATGAGGCTTTGTATGGTAGGCGGTGTAGGACTCCCTTGGGATGGTTTGATCTGGGCGAGGCCCAATTGATGGATACAGACTTGGTTCAGGATACTCTCGACAAGGTGAAGGTGATTCAGGAGAGACTTCGCACAGCTCAGTCCAGGCAGAAGAGTTATGCGGACCGAAAGGTTCGTGACTTGGCATTTATGGCTGGTGATCGAGTTTTGCTTCAGGTATCGCCTATGAAGGGCGTCATGAGGTTCGGGAAGAAAGGCAAGCTGAGTCCGAGATTTATTGGCCCTTTTGAGGTGTTGTGATATGTTGGGGAGGTTGCTTATGAGCTAGCCCTGCCTCCCAGCCTAGCAGGGGTTCATCCGGTGTTCCACATCTCCATGCTCTGGAAGTATCATGGTGACCCGACTCATATCATGGATTTCAGCTCAGTCCAATTAGACAAGGATCTATCATATGTTGAGGAGCCTGTGGCTATATTGGACTGGTAGTTCAGGAAGCTCAGGTCAAAGGATATTGCGTCGGTAAAAGTTCAGTGGAGTGGTCAACCAATCGAGGAGGCGACTTGGGAGACCGAGCAGGATATGCGGAGTCACTACCCTCATCTTTTCCCAGCTCCAGGTATGTTTCTATGCTCGTTCGAGGACGAACGATTTTCTTAAGAGAGGGAGGATGTAACGACCCAGTCGGTCGTTTAAAGAATTAGCGCCCCGATCCCCTATGTACCATTTTCCCATGTCTATTTATGTTATTGGAACTTGTCGGAGAGTTGAGTGATGAAATCCGGGGTGATTTTGGACACATAGTCCATAAATGTGCAATTTAGCTTTAGAAAACTGGCCGTAGCTAGAGCTTTATGAAGACGGATCCGGAATGGAATTCCGTCAACTCCGTTAGCTCTGTTGGGTGATTTCGGGGTTAGGAGCGTGCTCGGAATGTGTTTTCGAGGTCGGTTGTGGATTTAGGCTTGAATTGGCGAAATTGGAATTTCGGCGATTTCGCCGATAGGTGAGATTTTGATGTCGGACTTGGAATGGATTTCTGAAAGAAACAGCAGGTCCATAATGTCTATTATGACCTGTGTGCAAAATTTGAGGTCATTCGGATCAGTTTAGACGTTTTTCAGCGTCTGATGTGAATTCCAGAAATTTCCTAAGTTCTTAGGCTTGAATCTATGCATAATTGATGATTTTGATTTTATGAGATGTTTTTTAAGGCTCGACCAAGTTTGAACAAGGTACTAGGGTCATTTTGTAGGTTTGGTTGAGGTCTCGGGGGCCTCAGGGTTGTTTCAGATGCCCAACGGGTGAGTTTTGTGAAATTGAGAACAGCTGAACCATTCTGGTTCTGGTGTCTCGCACCTGCGATGGTATTTCCGTAGGTGCGGACATGCAGGTGCGAAGGGGGTGTCGCAGGTGCGACCCCAGACCATTAAAGCAATTTCCGGTATTTTCGCAGGTGCGTGCACGCAGGTGCGAAAGGGGTGCCGCATGTGCGACCCAAAGCCACTTAATGAACTTCCGCACCTACGATTGGGTTTCCGTAGGTGCGGCACCGCAGGTGCGAAATGTCTGAGCAGTTTATACCAAAAATTCGAGGGTTTGAATTTCATAATTCCAAAATCGATTGTGAGCTCGGAACTTGGCGATTTTCAGTGGAATTTGAAGAGGAAGATCATAGGTAACGTTTTATAACCTTAATCCCTTTATATATCATTAATATCTATCATTTTCCTCAATCTAATCAAGGAAATTTGATGAAAAACCATGGAATGGGATGAAATCTTCCCAAGTAGAAATCTGAGGATTTAGGGAGGTTTAGACGTCGGATTTTGTTGATTCTTGTTCAAGTGGGTTCATGAGCGAATGGGTGTTCGGGAAATATATATTTTACCCGATTCCAAGACGTGAGCCCGGGGGACTTTTTGGGCAAATTTCCTAATTTCACGTATCCCTTGAAGTGATATTTACACCATGCAATCGATTTGAATAGATTTGAGCCACCCGGAGTCAGATACTCGTGGTAAGAGCTTCGTATTGAGTTGGTTAGTGCAGTCCAGGTAAGTGGCTTGCCTAATTCTGTGTTGGGGACTTTCCCTTAGGTATTTTTATACTGATTTCGTTATGTGGACGCCGTGTATGCGAGGTGACAAGTGCGTACAAGGGTCATTGTTGCTAAAATCCCATTTTTACTCCCATGAAATCGCTCATTTTCATTCATATATTATTGTTTCCTATCTTAACTGAGTAGATAGCCTAAGAGTAAGAATTCCTACCTGTTTTGACTTGATTTCCTCTTATTTGCTACTAGTCACATCATGCTTAGGTAGTTTTACTCTATCCTTGCCTATTGTTCTTCCTGGACTGTTTAATTAATCCATAATTAACATGCTTCTGCTTTGCATATTTAAATTGGGACTACAGACTGAGATCCAAGAGCTTTCCCCATGTACTGAAATGCATATTTAAATTGGGACTAAGGACAGAGATCTGGGAGCTTTCCCCTTGTACTGCATAGCATATTTAAATTGGGACTACGGATTGAGATCCGGGAGCTTTTCCCGTGTACTGCATTGCACATTTACTGTTGAGATATATGATGTGCTGAGCCGAGGGCTCTCTTTATGTTATTAAACTTTCCATTTTCGTTAATCCTGTTTATCATTGCTTATTTACTTTTCACTGTTTTAAATTGTATATTGACTTGTTTTACATACTCAGTAAGGCCTCAACCTGACCTCGTCACTACTTGACTGGGGTTAGGCTTGGAACTTACGGAGTACCGAATATGGAGTACTCACGCCTTTTCCTGTGCATGTTTTCCCCATGTGCAGATCCAGGTACCAGCACCCAGTATCGTGGCTAGGAGTCATCTAGCAGCAGCCAGGAGACCGCGAGGTAATTCTGCCGCATCCGCAGAATCCCACTAGTCCCCTTCTACTCTAGTATAGGCATAGAAGACTTGTATATTTCTCCATTGTTTCATTGTATAGAGCTACATTTAGTACAGAGCTTGTGACTATGGCGACATTTGGATTTTGGGAAGTAAAAATGTATATGCTGAGCAGCTACGTTATACCTACTTGAGATCTTTTTTATCTTTATTTTTATTGATTTTGTCATTTCCGCAAATTTTAGGCTTACTTAGTCATAGAGACTAGGTGTCGTCACGATACCTTTCGGAGGGTAAATTGGGTCGTGACAGCTGGTTAGACTTGCTTAGTCAAAGAAATATTGAAATTAGCGACCAACTTTGGTCGCTAAGGTGGGACCCAATTATAACGTTTTAATTAAACTTTTTATATAATATAAATAGATAGTATTTAAAATTGGCGACCAAAGTTGGTCGGTTATGAAAGGGGAAGCAAGTAGCGACCAACTTTGGTCGCTAAATTGGGACCCAGTTATATTGTTTAATAAGTATATTATTATTTATAATATTTTATTAAATATAAATAAATCTGATTTAAATTTAGCGACCAACTTTGGTCGCTAATTTCTAATTTCTAGATAATTAGCGACCAAAGTCGGTCTCTTTTCAGGTCAACATTGGTCAAAATTAAAAATCACTTTTATATTTACTATCTAAATAATATAGATGTAATCCGTTAACACTTCTGTAATAAAAAGGATGAATTGTCACGACCCCAAATCCTAAATCGGTGGTGATGGCACCTATCGTGAACTAGGCTAGCCAATAATCACATGTTCACAATTTCTTTCAAAATCCCATTCCAAAATCCGAGGATTTCATAAATATATAGAAATTACTGAATAAAGTAGGTCAGTATATACTGCCAACCCCAAAAACCGGAGCCAACGTGTCATGAGCATCTAGAGATGCTGCGGACGCTGGACAGCTACCTCTATATCCCGCAAATCTGGCTCCGCACAAAATAACTGGCTAAATCTCGATGTCTGCACCTGAATCTGCACACAGAGGTGCATGGGGTAATGTGAGTACACCAACTCAGTAATAATGAAAATAAATCAGGCCTGGGCAGCAAGAAACACATAAAATCAATGTCATCAAATCACAAGAGGCACAACCTTCCTTTCCAACAGTATAACATAGATATGTGAAATCATCATGTCTTAAAATCATCTTCAGAAAAATCCTTTAAGAAATGTATATTTTTCGACAACTTCAACCGAAAGGTTTAGTATAAAAAAAATGAATAATATAGAGGCCTCTCGGGCAAACATATTTCATAAACTCAGAGTAAGAGTAGTAAATCGTCAGTAGCCCCTCGGGCAAAACATATATCATAATCAGCCCCTCGGGCATGCCTCACAGTCACTCATAATCAGCCCCTCGGGCATACCTGACCATCACTTGTAGTCAATCCCTCGGCACCTCACAGTCACTCAGCACCTCGCAGTCACTCATGCCTCCCAATCACTCGTCACTCGGCACTCGTCACTATTTAGGTACCTGCACTCACTGGGGGTGTGTACAAACTCCGACTCTGGAGGGGCTCTTTCAGTCCAAGCGCTAATAAACAATCCAAATCATGGCATCGATCACTCTCAGGCTCTCAGCCTCTCTCATATCATAAATATCCTCACAACATTGGCCCTCGACCTCACTCAGTTAGACACTCCCAACATGCCACTCGGGCCATAAATAAAATGGGGTTCTCGACCCAAATAATATTTCATTTCAAGAAATCGTAATATCATCAAATAGGAGTGTCAACAATTTCACAAGAAAGACTGAGTGTAAAATCATAGTTTCAAAGTAGTGAAAATATCAGTAAAATAGCCCCCAAGGGTTAAAACAGATTGGCACTAGGACCCAAACATGGCTTATCGCCCAAATATATCAAAACGTAGTAATTCTGTAAACCATATTCTTAAAAAGCAGTTTCACAACTCAGCAGTTGCCTGAAAAGGGACATATTTCCAAATTTTCAGTTCGTGCACGCCCCACACTCGTTATCCAGTGTGTGCGTCACTCCAAATCCGTGAAGGGATCTAACATCCGTGGTTTCATACCCTCAAGACAGGATTTATAACCATTACTTACCTCTACCGGGCCGCGACACTAGTCCACAATGCTCTTGCCTCTCAAATTGGCTCCCGATTGCTCCGAATCAAGCCAAAACCAGTTTAACATTATCAATATATATCAAAGGAACTCAACCCAAATCGAAAATTATCAAATTAAACAAGAATCTCGAAATTCAGCCAAACCCGATCCCCAGTCCCACATCTCGGAATTCAATAATTTTTACATCACTAGAAACCTCGTCCTCCCACGATTATACTCATACCAAAATCATCACAATCGGATCACAATTGCCTACCCAAAACCTCAAAAGAATTTCCAATTCACCACCCCCTTATTCCCAACCTTTTTCTTACTCAACTCCTTAAATTTTCAAGCATGATCCGAACAAATAGCATAGGAACTATGTTAGTAACCAAAGAACTTATCTTTACTTAAGAATCTTGAGTTTCCCTCTCCAAATCGCCTTCAAAGGACTCCTCCCGCATGCAAAAATGGTGAAAAATAAGAGAATTTTCGCGGAGGGCCTTTATATGCTGTTTCTGCCAGTCATTTCCGCTCCTACGGACCTTTAGCCGCACCTACGAACCCGTACCTGCGGTCCCATGTGCCCACCTGCGGAATCTCACTTAACGGGCCAATTCTACACCTACGACTACTCTTCCGCCCCTGCAGCTTCGCAGGTGCGGCCAAAATATCGCACCTGCGGAAAAATACCCAACCTAGCCTTTTTGCACTTGCGCTCCTCCCATCGCGCCTGCGACATCGCACATGCGGCTTCCCGATTGCAGGTGCGGTCAACACCAGAACTTTCACACCAGTAACTATTGTAATAAATTCCCAAGTCCAAAAACCCCGCAAAACCATCCGAAATCAATCTCGAGCCCCTTGGGGCCCCAACCAAACATACCAACACACCCCATAGCATTATTCCAACTTAGTCGAAGCTTCGAAACACCAAAAACAACACGGAAACACCAAATTTACATCAAATTCAAGCCTATGAACTTTGAAACTTCAAAATTTTACCAACTATGCCGAAACCAACCAAAACACCTCCAATTGACCTGAAATTTGGCAGGCATAACCAAAATGACACTACGAACTTGCTCCAGCTTTCGAAATACCATTCTGACCCCGATAGCTTATTTTCCACTGCCGACCGAAAATCGCCAAAAACTAACTTTCGCCAATTCAAGCCTAATTCTACACCGGACATCACAAAAATATTCTAAACACACTCCTAAGTCGCAAATCACCTAACGAAGCTATACGAGCCATAAAATCCGCATTCCGAGGTCATTTATCAATAAGTCAACTCTTAGTTGACTTTCTCAACTATTAGGCTACTTTAAAATGCTAAATGCCTAAATTCTCACCATAACAACTCCGAACCCAAACCAACTGATCCAACACATCAAAAACAGGATAGCGATATATAACAAATGCAGAAGTAGGGGAAACGGGGTAAATCTCATGAAACGAATGGCCGGGTCGTTACATCCTCCCCCTCTTAAACAAACGTTCGTCCTTGAACGGGTCTAGAAACATACCTGGAGTCTCAAATAAGTGACGATATATGTCCCGCATCTCCCGCTTGGTATCCCATGTGGCATCCTTCACCGGCTGCCCTTTCCACTGAACCTTCATTGAAACTATATCCTTGGACATCAGCTTCCTGACCTGACGACCCAAAATATCCACTAGTTTTACCTCATATGACATATGACCCTCGAGTTGAACCGTGCTGAAGTCCAAAACATGGGAAGGGTCACCAACATACTTCTGGAGCATCGAAACATGGAATACTGGATGAATACTCGATAAACTGGGAGACATAGCAAGCTTATAAGCCACCTCCCCAATCCTCTGAAGCACCTCAAATGGCCCAATGAAGCTGGGACTCAGCTTCCCTCTTTTCCCGAATCTCATGACACCCTTAATGGGTGACACCTTCAGCAACACCTTATCCCCAACCATGAAGGACACATCTTGGACCTTCCGATCCGCATAACTCTTCTGCCTAGACTGCATCGTGCGAAGCCGCTCCTGAATCAACTTTTCCTTACTCAAAGCATCCTGAACCAAGTTTGTGCCCAATAGCCTAGCCTCGCCCGGCTCAAACCAACCAACCGGAGATCTGCACCTCCTACCATATAAAGCCTCATACGGAGCCATATGGATACTCGACTGATAGCAGTTATTATATGCAAACTGCTAGTGGCAGGAACTGGTCCCATGAACCACCAAAGTCAATCACACAAGCACGCAACATATCCTCCAAAATATGAATAGTACGCTTTGACTGCCCGTTGGTCTGAGGATGAAACGTTGTGCTCAACTCAACCTGAGTACCCAACTCTCTCTGCACGGCTCTCCAAAACTGAGATGTGAACTGAGTGCCTCTGTCGGAAATGAAATTGGAACCCCATGCAATCGGACAATCTCCCTGATATAAATCTCAGCTAAACTCTCTGAAAAATACATAGTACCAACATGAATGAAGTGCGCGGACTTGGTCAGCCGATCCACAATAACCTATATAGCATCAAACCTCCTCGAAGTCCGTGGGAGTTCAACTACGATGTCCATGGTGATCCGCTCCCAATTCCACTCCTGAATATCAAACCTCTGAAGCAATCCACCAGGTCTCTCGTGCTCATACTTGACCTGCTGATAGTTAAGACACCGAGCCACAAACTCCACAATATCCTTCTTCATCCTTCTCCACCAATAATGCTCCCTCAAATCATGATACATCTTCGCGGCACCCTGATGGATGAAATACCGCGAACTATGAGCCTCTGCTAGAATCAAATCTCGAAGCCCATATACATTAGGCACGGAAATCCGGTCATGCATCCTCATGACCCCATCATCACCAATAACCAAATCCTTGGCATCACCGCGACGGACCCTGTCCTGAAGAACAAGCAAATGTGGATCATCATACTGGCATGCTCTAATCTGATCGTAAAGAGAAGACCTGGAGGCCACACAAGACAATACCCGTGGGGGCTCTGATAGATCCAATCTCACCAACTGACCTTCTAAGGCCTGAACATCAAGAGCTAATGGCCGCTCTGCTACTCGAAGGTAGGCTAGACTCCCCAAACTCTCTGCTCTGCGACTCAAGGCATCAGCCACTACATTGGCCTTCCCCGGGTGATATAGGATAGTGAGGTCATAATCCTTAAGGAGCTCTAACCATCTCCTCTGACGCAAATTCAAGTCCTTATGCCTCAGCAAATACTGCAAACTGCGATGATCAGTGAAAATGTCACACTGCACTCCATACAAATAATGTCGCCAAATCTTCCAGGCATGAAAAATGGTAGCTAACTCAAGATCGTGCACTGGATAATTCTTCTCATGCTCCTTCAACTGTCTGGACGCGTAGGCAACTACCCTACCATCCTGCATCAATACCGCTCCCAAGCCAACTCTAGAAGCATCATAATAAATTATGTAAGAACCCGAACCAGCAGGCAAAACTAGTACTGGAGCTATGGTCAATGCTGACTTGAGCTTCTGAAAGCTCTCCTCACACTCATCAGACCATCTGAATAGAGCACCCTTCTGGGTCAATCTGGTCAAAGGCGAAGCAATCGAGGAGAATCCCTCCACAAAGCGACGGTAATAACCTGCCAAACTAAGGAAACTCTTAATCTCTGTAGCTGAGGACGGTCTGGGCCAACTCTGCACTACCTCTCTCTTCTTTGGATCAACCTGAATCCCTTCACTAGACACCACGTGCCCCAATAAAGCTACCGAACCAAGCCAAAACTCACACTTGGAGAATTTTGCATAAAGTTTCTCCTCCCTCAACCTCAGTAACACATCTCTCAAATGCAGAGCATGCTCTTCCTAGATACGAGAATAAACCAGGATGTCATCAATGAACACAATGATGAAGGAATCAAGATAAGGATGAAACACACTGTTCATCAATTGCATGAATGCGGCTGGGGAATTGGTCAGCCCAAACGACATAACCAAGAACTTATAATGACCATATCTGGTCCTGAAAGCAGTCTTCGAAATATCAGAATTTTTAATGCTCAACTGATAATACCCAGATCTCAAACCAATCTTGGAAATCACTCTGGCTCCCTGAAGCTGGTCAAAACAAATCATCAATGCGGGGTAAGGGATACCAGTTCTTCACCGTAAACCTATTCAACTGCCGATAGTCAATACACATACGCATGGACCCATCCTTCTTCTTTACGAACAACACCGGTGCACCCCAAGGTGACACACTAGGCTGAATGAACCCCTTATCCAGGAGCTCCTGAAGCTGCTCCTTCAATTCCTTTAGCTTCGTTGGTGCCATACAATAAGGTGGAATATAATTAGGCTGAGTGCCTAGCACCAAATCAATACCAAAATCAATATCCCTGTCAGGTGGCATGCCTGGCAGGTGTGCAGAAACATATCCGGAAATTCACGGACCACCGGAACTAAATCAATAGCGGGAATCTCGCCACCGACATCCCTCATAAAGGCCAAATAAGATAAACACCCTTTCTCAACCATGCGTTGAGCCTTCAGGTGAGAAATCACCATGCTAGGCATATACTCGGAAGAACCTCTCCACTCAACCCTTGGACGCTCTAGCATAACTAAGGTCATGGTCTTAGTGTGACAATCAAGAACAACATGGAACGGAGATAACCAATCCTGCCCAATATCACATCAAAATCGACCATGCTGAGTAACAGTAGGTCCACTCGTGTCTCCAGACCCCCAATAGATATCACTCATAACCATACACACGGTCCACAACAATAGGATCGCCCACCGGAGTCGACACATGAACAGAGGTGACTAGAGACTCACGGGGCAAATCCAGAAAACCGGTAAAATATGAAGAAACATAGGAATATGTGGAACCAGGTTCAAATAAAGCCAAGGCATCACGACAACAGACTGAAACAATACCTCTGATCACGGCATCTGAGGCCATAGCATCCGACCTGGCTGGAAATACATATATGCGAGCCTGACCTCCCCCTGCTCGACCTACCCCTCTAGGGCGGCCTCTGGCTGACTGACCACCAACCCTGGCTTTCTGGGCAGGTGGTGAAGTGAGTGGAGTCGATGTCGATGGTTGGCCCCTCTGCTGAGAAGATCCACTGGAACGGCGGGGACACTGCCTCCACACGTGCCCAAACTCTCCACACTCAAAGCAACTTCCTGGAGCTAGAGAGGGGGACTGATAGAAACCCCTAGCACCTGTACGGCCACTAGAAGAGTCAAGCATAGAAGAACCCTGAACTGGTGCTTCTCGAGCTGCACTTTGAGCTGGGAGGGCACCAAATGAGGTGCGGCCTGTCTGAGAACCACGGGGACCCTGTCCCGAGGAGACACCACTATATGCTGGATGGCCTGACAGAGGAGGCCTGAATGAACGTCCCCTACCCTGCTGAAACTGTCCCCTGAAAGGAGCACCACTGGAACTGCCCGAACCACGAGGCCTCTGGGCCTCCCTCTCCTCCCGCTCCTGGCCGCGAACAGACTCGATATCTCGATCTATGTCAACAATCTACTCGAATTAAGCACCTGATACTCTCTCCTGAGTCATAAGCAACCGAAGCTGATAAGGAAGACCATCCACAAACCTCCTCACCCTCTCCCTATCAGTAGGGATAATCTCAGAAGTATACCTAGCCAACTCGGAGAACCTCATCTCGTACTGAGTAACTGATAACTCTCCCTGGCGCAGCTGCTCAAACTGCTTGCGTTGCTCCTCTCTGTGGGACTGAGGAACATACTTCTCAAAAAAGATCGTGGAGAACTGCCGCCAGGTAAGAGGTGTTGAACCAACCGGTCTACGCCTCTCGAGCGACTCCCACCATGTAAAGGCAGCACCCGCAAACTGAAATGTAGAAAATGAGACCCCACTGGTCTCCAAAATACCCGCGGTACGCAGTATCTTCTGGCACTTATCTATAAATCCCTGGGCGTCCTCGCCCTTTGTACCGCTGAAAGTCGGAGGCTGAAGTCTGCTGAATTTCTCCAACCTGCGCTGCTCGTCCTCAGGCATAGCAGGGACCATATAATCCTAGACCGGAGCAACTGGCTGAGCTGGGGATGCCCCCGATGCCTGAATACACTGTGCAGCCTGCTCAGGTGCCCGTGCATTTGGAGTCTGATTGCCTCCCCCGGCCTGAGCTGTAGTGGCAGTAGAAGACATGCGACTGCCTGAGCCAAACTGGTGCATATTGTGAATATCTCAGACAGGGCCTCCTGAAGACCTGGAATAACCATAGGCACTGCTGGTCCCTGAGCCTGTCCCGCTGGGACACCATCGGCGGGAACCTGATCATGATCGATAGGGGGATCCTGAGGCACTGCCCCGGCTGGTGTGCGGGCTGGCCTCCTACCTCTATCACCGCGTCGATCGCGGCCTCGACCTCTCGCTGGTCTAGCCGGTGACTGGTCGATCTGATCGGTATGGCGTTTCCTTACCATATGTGATAGAATGGAACAACGTAAGTTCAGATTTCAAGAATCAATAGATCAGCACGAAAGAGTTCAAAAAAGATAGTAATGTTTCCTAAGAGTTCGGCAGCCTCTCGAAGATAAGTATATACGTCTCCGTACCGATCCGTAAGACTCTACTAAACCTGCTCATGACCGTTGAGTCCTATGTAACCTAGGTCTCTGATACCAAACTGTCATGACCTCAAATCCTAAACCGACCGTGATTGCGCCCATCGTGAAACTAGGCTAGCAAATAATCACATGTTCACCATTTCTTTCAAAATCCCATTCCAAAATCCGAGAATTTCATAAAAATATAGAAATTACTGAATAAAGTAGGTCAATATTATACAATACTGCCAACCCCAAAACCCGGAGTCGTGTCATGAGCATCTAGAAGAATAAGTCAAAATATACTGTCATAATACAAAACCTCCGAATGAAAGCTAGATACAACAGGGAGGGAAAAGTAGAGATGTTGCGGACGCTGAACAACTACCTCTATATCCCGCAAATCCGGCTCCGCACGGAATAACTGGCTAAAGCTCGATTTCTGCACCTGAATCTGCACACAGAGGTGCAGGGAGTAATGTGAATACACCAACTCAGTAGTAATGAAAATAAATCAGGTCTGAGAAGCAAGAAACACATAAAATCAATGTCATCAAATCACAAGAGGCACAACCTTCCTTTCCAACAGTATAACATAGATATGTGAAATCATCATGTCTTAAAATCATCTTCAGAAAAATCCAGAAATGTATATTTTTCGACAACTTCAACCGAAAAGTTTAGTATAAAAATAAAATGAATCATATAGAGGCCTCTTGGGCAAACACATTTCATAAGCTCAGAGTAAGAGTAGTAAATCTTCAATAGCCCCTCGAGCAAAACATATATCATAATCAGCCCCTCGGGCAAGCCTCACAGTCACTCATAATCAGCCCCTCGGGCATACCTCACCATCACTCGTAATCAATCCCTCAGCACCTCACATTCACTTATGCCTCCCAATCACTCGTCACTCGGCACTCGGCATTCTTTAGGTACCTGCACTCACTGGGGTGTGTACAGACTCCGACTCCGGAGGGGCTCCTTAAGCCCAAGCGCTAATAAAGAAGCCAAATCATGACATCAATCACTCTCAGGCTCCCGACCTCTCTCATATCATAAATATCCTCACAACATTGGCCCTCAACCTCACTCAGTCAGACACTCTTAACAATCCACTCGGGCTATAAATAAAATGGGGTTCTCGACCCAAATAGTATTTCATTTCAAGAAATCGTAATATCATCAAATAGGAGTGTCAACAATTTCACAAGAAAGACTGAGTGTAAAATCATAGTTTCAAAGTAGTGAGAATATCAGTAAAATAGCCCCCAAGGGGTTAAAACAGATCGGAACTAGGCCCCAACATGGCATACCACCCAAATATATCAAATCGTAGTAATTCTGTAAAACATATGCTTAAAAAGAAGTTTCACAACTCAGCAGTTGCCTGAAGAGGGACATATTTCCAAATTTTTAGTTCGTACAAGTCCCACACTCATTATCCAGTGTGTGCGTCACTCCAAATCCGTGAAGGGATGTAAAGTCCGAGGTTTCATGCCCTCAGGACAGGATTTATAACCATTACTTACCTCTACCGGGCCGCGACACTAGTCCGCAATGCTCTTGCCTCTCAAATTGGCTCCCGATTGCTCCGAATCTAGCCAAAACCAGTTTAACTCATCAATATATATATCAAAGGAACTCAACCCAAATCGAAAATTATCAAATTAAACAAAAATCTCGAAATTCGGCCAAACCCGATCCCGGGGCCCACGTCTCGAAATTTGATAATTTTTACATCACTAGAAACCTCGTCCTCCCACAATTCTACTCATACCAAAATCATCACAGTCGGGTCACAATTGCCTACCCAAAACCTCAAAAGAATTTCCAATTCTCCACCCCCTTCTTTCCAACCTTTTCTTACTCAAATCTTTATATTTTCAAGTCTAATCCGAAAGAAATAGCATAGGAACGATGTTAGTAACCAAAGAACTTACCTTTACTGAAGAATCTTGAGTTTCTCTCTCCAAATCGCCTTCAAAAGACTCCTTCTGCATGCAAAAATGGTGAAAAATAAGAGAATTTCGCGGAGGGCCTTTATATACCATTTCTTCCAGTCATTTCCGCTTCTGCGAACCTTTAGCCGCACCTACGGACCCGCACCTGCGATCCCAGGTGCGCACTTGAGGAATCTCACTTAACGGGCCAATTCCGCACCTGCGGCTTCGCATGTGCGGCCAGAACATCGCACCTGCGGAAAAATCCCTAGCCTAACCTTTTCGCACCTGCGCTCCTCCCATCGCGCCTGCGGCTTCCCGACCGCAGGTGCTGTCAACACCAGAGCTTTCACACCAGCAACTATTGCTGAAAATTCCCAAGTCCAAAAACCCCGCCAACCATCCGAAATCAATCCCGAGCCCCTCGGGGACCCAACCAAACATACCAACACACCCCATAGCATTATTCCAACTTAGTCGAGCCTTTGAAACACCAAAAACAACATGAAAACACCAAATTTACATCAAACTCAAGCCTATGAACTTTGAAACTTCCAAATTTCGCCAACTACGCCGAAACCAACCAAAACACCTCCGATTGACCTGAAATTTGGCAGACATAACCAAAATGACACTACAAACCTGCTCCAGCTTTCGGAATTCCATTCCGACCCCGATAGCCTATTTTCCACTGCCGACCAGAAATCGCCAAAAACTAACTTTCGCCAATTCAAGCCTAATTCTACACCGGACATTACAAAAATATTCTAAACACACTCCTAAGTCCCAAATCACCTAACGAAGCTATCCGAGCCATAAAATCCACATTCCGAGGTCGTTTATCAATAAGTCAACTATCAGTTGACTTTCTCAACTATTATGCTACTTTAAAAGGCTAAGTGCCTAAATTCTCACCATAACCACTCCGGACCCAAACCAACTGATCCAATACATCAAAAACAGGATAGCGATATATAACAAATGCAGAAGTAGTGGAAATGGGGTAAATCTCACGGAACAACCGGCTGGGTCGTTACATGAATACACTAAATATATATATAGGTCGACACGTTTTGTTTTTAATATTCAACGATGCATATGAGTAGGTTATAAGTCGATAAATCAATTGACACACAGATACATTTGATGAAAAATTATATATACTAATTAGGATCTTGACAAGTCTATCAATCCCTAAAAGAACCAGAGTTATATACTAAACAAGTTATATATATATATATATGTTATAGTATTACAGAGAAGTGTCTGTGTGTGTGTCTATATATATATATATATAAGAACATGAAGTGCTAGGAACACAGGGTCGGGTTATTTTAGGGATTGATACACTTGTAAATTGATTCATCGACTTATAACCTACTTAAATGCATCGTTGAATATTAAAAACAAAATGACTCGACTTATATCAATTAATCTTTTATAATTGATTCATCGACTTATAACCTAATGATGAATGAATGTAATTCATTAACTCTGTTAATACAAATAATGAATACAGTAGCATAAACTATAACATGCTATATATGTAGTTAAAGTAGGACGAAGTGTGTGTGTTATATATATACACACACTAACATATACTATAACAAGTTATATATACGTTATAGTATTACAGTGAAGTGTGTGTGTGTGTGTATGTCTCTCTCTCTCTCTCTTTCCCTCTCTCTCTCTCTCTCTCTCTCTCTCTCTATATATATATATATATATATAAAAGAACATGAAGCACCAGGAACACAGGGTCGGGTTCTTTTAGGGATTGATACACTTGTAAATTGATTCATCGACTTATAACCTACTTAGATGCATCGTTGAATATTAAAAATAAAACGTCTAGAATTATATAAATTAATCTGTTATAATTGATTCATCGACTTCTAACTAGGGATGAATGAATGTAATTCATTAAATCTGTTATAATACAAATAATGAATACTATTGTATCAATTAATAGAATAATATTATATTCGTTTATGAATTCATTAATTATTCGTACGTAGTAATGTATAAGATTGATCATCAATTACAATATAGTTTATGCGTGTGTATGAAATTACTCATATACTTAAATATAACTTAAAAAATTTCTTTGCATAGATGCTATTATAATCTATTAAAAGTAATTACCTAGTTAATATAGTTATTTTTAAAGATTATGCTTATAGTTTATAATTATTTATAATAATTGTATTTAAATAAAATAAATATTTATAACTAATAATAATTTTTTATAGCTTATAAATATTTAAAAACCAAAAAAGAAAAAAAAATCTAATATTTTTTTAAAATAAATAGCGACCAACGTTGGTCGCTATTTTGGTCAAACGGTCAAACTTAATTACAGACCAAAAATAGAGACCAACTTTGATCGCTTTGTCTAATAACAGAATCAAAAACGGATCCCCCACCCCCCATTTCTCTTATTTTCTTCCCCAAAATTTCCCCAACTCTCTCTTTCCCTCCTCTTCTCTATTTCCCTCTCACAAATCCCATTCCCCCACACCGCGCCACCAATGCTCGTTGTCCACCACCCATTTCCTCCTCCACCATTACCGTCGCCCCTCTCTCTCCTTCTCCACCTAAAAAAACTAGATTTGAATTATAACCTTGAATCATTGTTATTGCTAGTTTTTGTTTCAACATTTGATATATTGTAGTTTATTATTTCAATTAGTGTTTCAATTTTTTGAACATTGTATTCTATTGAGGATTAGGGTTTAGGTCTTGTTTTAATTAGTTTGTTAATTAATTTTATTAACTAATTAGTTTCATTAGTGTTGAATTCTATTATACTTTGTATTGTCTTGATAGTTTAGTTAGAATCCAGGGTTTTGGATATGAATTGGACTTTTAGTTTATGTATTGGAATTTTAGTTTATGAATTGGAATTTTAGTATATGGATTGAACTTTTAATTTATAAATTGAAATTTTAGGATATGAATTGAACTTTTAGTATATGAATTGGACTTTTAGTTTATGTATTGGAATTTTAGTTTATGAATTGGAATTTTAGTATATGGATTGAACTTTTAATTTATAAATTGAAATTTTAGGATATGAATTGAACTTTTAGGATATGAATTGGATTTGTAGTCTATAAATTGAAATTTTAGGATATGAATTGAACTTTTAATTTATAAATTGAAATTTTAGGATATGAATTGAACTTTTAGGATATGAATTGGACTTCTAGTTTATGAATTGGAATTTTAGTGTATGAATCGAACTTTTAGTTTATGAATTGAACTTTTAGTTTATAAATTGAAATTTTAGGATATGAATTGAACTTTTAGGATATGAATTGGACTTTTAGTTTATGTATTGTAATTTTAGTTTAGGAATTGAAATTTTAGTGTATGAATTGAAATTTTAGTTTATGAATTGAACTTTTAGTTTATAAATTGAAATTTCAGGATATAAATTGAACTTTTAGGATATGAATTGGACTTTTAGTTTATGTATTGTAATTTTAGTTTAGGAATTGAAATTTTAGTGTATGAATTGAACTTTTAGTTTATAAATTGAAATTTTAGGATATGAATTGAACTTTTAGGATATGAATTGAAATTTTAGGATATGGAATTGAACCTTTAGGATATGAATTGGACTTTTAGTTTATGAATTGAACTTTTTGTTTATAAATTAAAATTTTAGGATATGAATTGAACTTTATTTTATGAATTGAACTTTTAGTTTATAAATTGAAATTTTAGGATATGAATTGAACTTTTAGGATATGAATTGAAATTTTAGGATATGAATTGAACTTTATTTTATGAATTGAACTTTTAGTTTATAAATTGAAATTTTAGGATATGAATTGAACTTTTAGAATATGAATTAAAATTTTAGGATATGGAATTGAAACTTTAGGATATGAGTTGAACTTTTAGTTTACGAATTGAACTTTTAGTTTAGAAATTGAAATTTTAGGATATGAATTGAAATTTTAGGATATGAATTGAACTTTTAGGGTATGAATTGGACTTTTAGTTTATGTATTGGAATTTTAGTTTATAAATTGAAATTTTAGGATATGTTGAACCTTTAGTTTATGAATTGAACTTTTAGTTTATAAATTGAAATTTTAGGATATGAATTGAAATTTTAGTTTCTGAATTGAACTTGTTTTATTTGTATAGATGGAACATCGTACTTGGATGTACAATAGGAATTATCCTAATCGGTGGGGATTGCGGGAGGATTTTGTAGAAGGGGTTGATGATTTTATTAGACATGTAATGTCACTTGCACTATACCAAAGTGAAGGAGTAATTAGGTGCCCTTGTGTTAGGTGCGACTGTATGAAGTTTGGAAAACTGGAGGAAGTTAAGCTTCATCTTTATAGGAAGGGGTTTATAGTGAATTACTTTGTGTGGACTAATCATGGAGAGTTTGATGGTAGCAATGGGATATTTCATAACATGGTTATGGGTGAAAGTAGTATGTCGGCGGAGACTACAAGTCATGATTCTAGAATTCATGATACGGTTGCGGATGCTTTTGGGATGCACTTAGGGGGTGAGCCTAATGAAAATGTTGAACAAACTCCTAATGATGACGCAAAATATTTTTTTGAACAGTTAGAGGAAGCTAGTCATCCATTACGGGAAGGAAGTCTGAACTCTGAGATATCTGTTGCAGTTAGATTACTAAGTATAATATCTGATTGGAATATTTCTCAAGAAGCCATAGACTCTTTCATTGACCTTATGAGCGAACTAGTTGACCCTCATATCAACTTACCTGGTGATTTCTATAAGGCAAAGAGACTTGTTTCTAAGTTAGGACTTTCGTCAATGAGAATTGATTGTTGTGAAGATGGTTGCATGTTATATTATAAAGATGATGCAAATTTAGATAGTTGTAAATTTTTCGAAATGCCTCATTTCAAGAGGCTTTCCAGAGGCTCGACTTGAACTTGAGTGTTCCTTCCGTCCTCCCCGTGCTCGTTCCTCCCATCCTCCCCGTGATCTTTCTTCCCGTCCTCGACAAGTAGACCCTTCTCTATACCTTCTTGTAGATGAAAGTTCATCAGACGGTGATGATAATGAAGATGATGATAATGATGTTGTACAAAACACTCCTTGACTTTTATATACTTTGAACTAGACAAATAGAACCGATTTTTGTACTAGTTGTAATAAGCGTTAACTTAGTATTGTTAGTTTAATTTGTTAGTTCTATTGAACTTTAATTTATTGGTTTTAATGTGTTTTTTGAATTGTGTTGTTGTTTTTGTTGTTGTTCTTGTCTTATTGTTGTTGTTGTTGGTGGTGGTGGTGGTGGTGGTGGTGGTGTTGTGTTGTTATGGAGATTTTGGTATTGAAATTGTATTGTATGTATTGAATATTGTTATTTAGGAATTTTGGTATGTTGGCAGGTGGTGTAGCTGCCAAAACAGGCATTTTATGCCAAAATTATTACCGAGAAAAACGATCAAAGTTAGTCGCTTACCTATAAAAAAAAATTATGGAAATTAGCGACCAAGGTTGGTCGCTTTTATCTAAAAAAAATTAAAAAATTAAATATTGGCGACCAACTTTGGTCGCTAATGAACCCAGATTTTGATATAAGCGACCAAAGTTGGTCGCTACTATATTAAAAAGAAAATCATGGAAATTAGCGACCAACCTTGGTCGCTAATATACAAAAATAAATTAAAAACTTGAAAATAAGCGACCAAGGTTGTCGCTTATGAACCCAGATCGTTAATATATATTTTTTAAAATAATATATATTTTAATTTAGAGACCAATGTTGGTTGCTAATATTTAAATTTTAATAATTAAAAAAATATCATAATTTATATATACAGACCAACTTTAGTCGGTAAATTTATATTATTAAAATATTGTACCGACCAAAGTTGGTTGCTATTTTGTTTACACTGAACATTTGGTCCTTTTACCTTAGCGACAAAAGTTGGTCGCTAAGGTAAAAGGACCACCAATATATCGACCAAACGTGTTTGGACGCATTTTGGTCGGTATATTGAGATAAGAGACCAACTTTGGTCACTTTTTGTGGTCGCTAATTAGCGAATTTCTAGTAGTGCCTGAACAAGAGGAAATAACATGAAAACTGAAAAGCATTGAGAAAAACCTCAAGAATATACAGGGCCTGAGTGGCCAAAAGAGTGTGTCATAGGATGATCTGTGCATGTTCCCTCACGTGCATTTACATGTGGGATTTAAGACGCCAAAGTTTGAAAGATATGACGGGCATGGAGACCCGATTGGTCACTTAAAGCCATATTGTAACCAGCTGAGGGGTGCTGGTGGAAAAGAGGAATCGTTAATGGCCTACTTTGGAGAGAGCCTCGCCGAAATTTCTTCTGAATGGTATATAGAACAAGACATCTCCCATTGGCACATATGAGATGATCTGGCCTGGGATTTTGTGACACAATTCCAATACAATGTGGACATAGCTTCGGACAGAAATTCTTTGTCCAACCTAAAAAATAAATACTCGGAAAGTTTTCAGGAATACTCTATCAAATGGCGTGAACAAGCGGCCAGGGTAAAACCCCCAATGGATGAGTCTGAGATGATCAGTGTCTTCTTACAGGCCCAAGGGGCCGATTATTTTCAAAATATGATGTCTTCCATGGGCGAACCGTTCGCGGAGTCCATCAAAATTGGAGAAATGGTAGAAAACGGCGTAAAAACAGGCCGCATCTTAAGTCAATCAGTTAAGAGCCACTTCTCAAGCCATTTAGAGCGCCTCAGGAGGTTTGGCAAGCCGGAAGAAAAAAAAGAGGGAGCCATGATGGCTTCAAGCTTAAGAAACCCTCGGCGACCCCGGGATTATTCTGGTCCACCTGCCAGAACCCCGCAGCATTATTACCCCCACCAAGACGCACCATGTGCTATGGACCGTCATCCTTATGAAGTAATGAATTCCCAACCATACACGCAGCTACAACATCATTACAATCATAACAGAGCGCTATCTCCAAGAAACAACCCTCCTCACCAAGCCCCGTATAATCCCCATCCACCACAGAATAATTACCAATATAACATCGGTCCCCGTGAACCACCCTGAAAAACCGAGTTCACACCCATTGGTGAGTCGTATCCAGCCTCTTTCCAAAATTAGTCCAAATAGGCCTGTTGCAGCCTGTACCTCCGAACAGACAAAACCCAGAATCTCCATCCTATATGCCAGGTACCAGGTACGCTTATTACTCCAGGCAGAAGGGCATGACAATGAGGATTGTTGTACCCTTAAGAGAGAAGTCGAGAACCTGATCGAACAGGTGAGGCAGTGTTAATGGATGAGGAGTCCCCAATGTAACTGACAACTCGTTACCAGACCACAACAACGGGCCGATCATCGGGATGATTTGTGAAGATAAAGACCTTGCATTAAAAGCTATTATTGCCATTGCTGATTCAGAGAAGAAACCTAAAATGGTAGCAAACAAGTCAGGGATTAGAAAAATATGAATTCCACTCCCCAAAATAAAGAAAAGTTCGGGGAAGCAAAGACAGGGGAAACACCTGCCAAACAAGCCATTATCTACGTCCCAAGAGCCCCTAGGAAGGGCAACTCATGTTAACCCCCCCNAAGGGACTTACGTGGTACGAAGGCCAGACATTCCACCTAGGCTAGATGAGCCTTTGATCATTAGCCGTGTGCTACAAAATCCCATACAAGAAACTATTGTCGTCCCTTGGAACTATAACCAGACGTTGGTCACGTATAAAGGGAAGGAAGTTAGATGGGAAGTAAATGAAACAAACCAATCTAGGAAGTATCATAACCCAGAAGAATTGAACAAAACCAAGCAGAAGTGATTCCCCCTCAAAAAGCCTATTACTGCTGAAGAAGTAGAGGAATTCTTCCTGAAGATGAAAACCTCGGAGTATGTTGTAATTTATGAACTTAGAAAGGATCCCTCCTAGGTTTCACTTTTGTCTCTACTGATGAACTCAAACGAACACCAAAAGGTGATTTTAAAGACGCTGAATGAGGTCTATGTTCCAATTGAGACCACGGTTGAACAGTTGGAAAGAATGGCAGAGCGATTTTTGAGGTCAACCGAATCTCCTTTAGCCGAAATGACTTGCCTCCAGAAGGAGCCGCTCACAACAAAGCCCTTCATTTGACCTTCAAGTGTGAAGAATATTATGTGAAAAGGGTCATGTTGGACGGTGGGTCTGGAGTTGACATTTGCCCTCTACCAACATTATAGAGGATGGAAATTGGGACAGAGAGGATCAGACCAAACAATGTTTGTGTGCATGCTTTCGACAGTGTCAAACGGGATACGATAGGGGAAATTGACTTGATCCTAACCATTGGCCCCGTAGATTTTGATGTAACATTCCAAGTTTTGGACATGGAAACTTCTTATGAATTTCTGCTAGGAAGACCGTGGATCCATGCTGCGGGATTCGTACCCTCTACTCTCCATCAAATGGTCAAGTTTGAACATGAGAACCAAGAAATAGTTGTCCATGGAGAAGATGAACAGTCAATCTACAGTGACCCATCAGTCCCATGTCTCGAGGAAAGGAAGGGAAGCGAGCACATCGTCTACCAAGCCTTTGAAATTGTCCTCACCGACTAGTGCGAGGAAGGAACCCAATGCCGTCAACCTTATTTATCAAGAGTATCAATCATGGTCGCCAGCGAAATGATCAAACATGGGTACAGGCCCAGGAAAGGGCTCGGGGTATCCTTACAGGATGTCACAGAACCCGTCACCTTGGCTTCCAACAAGAATCTCTTTGGCATAGGTTTCCAAGCTACCCATGCCGGCGAAAAATGGGCCGATGAGCGTAAGAAAAATGGGTGGGTCTGGCCTCAACAAATCCCGCGCCTCGCCAGGTCGTTTGTTAAGTCAAGATATATAGAAGAAGAAGAAGAAGAAGAGGCCTTCACGACTGATGAAATTAAGGACATTTGTGAAGCAATGAGGAGAATTCTCTACGACGTCCACATGGTCCAACCAGACAAAGGCTCGAGCACTGCTGAGGTGAAATACATGGGGACCAATGCTAAACTACAAAATTGGAAGGCTAATCCATTCCCGGTCAAGCAGGAATCCCAGTAGTTCAGTGTTGCCATTTTTTCTGCATTCCGAGTTATTTCAGGGTGTAAATTGAATATTCTTTTAGTTTTGGTTGTCTTTTAAATTCCAATATAAACCCTCCTATCTTCAAATTCAATGACATGAAATCAATATTTAATCGCTTATGAATCTTTTTCTATTATTCTTTTAGATTTTGCTATTTTTCTTATCTTTCTCTTTTAAGTTCTAATAATGCGGACTAAAATAATATGACATGCTTGCAGACTTCATGCTCGGATCTTAAAATGCTGCCTAACTAGGAGATAATGAATCAAGAGCTCGAATATGATGAAGATATGGATTTTAAGGAAATAAATCGTGAATTGGAACAATTTGAGAATAAGCCTAAGCCAAACCTAAATGAAACCAAGCCAGTTAATTTGGGCAATTTAGAAGAGGTTAGGGAGACCATGATAAGCATTCACCTCGAGGAAAAAACTAGAGATGCATTGATCCAAATCATGTTTGAATTTAAAGACGTGTTTTCATGGTCTTATGATGATATGCCAGGACTCAGTGTCGACCTAGTAGTACACAAATTGCCAACTTATCTCGTTTGTCAACCTGTCCAACAAAAGCAAAGAAAATTCAAAATGGACATCAGCGATAAGATCAAAGAAGAGGTTTCCAAACAATTAAGAGTTGGTGTGATCCGAGTAGTCCGATACACCACGTGGTTGGCCAATGTGGTCCCAGTACCAAAAAAGGATGGGAAGGTTCGAGTATGTGTTGACTATAGAGATTTGAACAAAGCAAGCCCTAAGGACAACTTCCCTTTACCAAACATCCACATCCTTGTCGATAAATGTGCCAAACATGAGATACAACCTTTTGTGGATTGTTACTCAGGGTATCACCAAGTCCTGATGGATGAAGAAGATGCAGAAAAGACACCTTTCACCACACCATGGGGCACTTACTGTTACAGGGTTATGCCATTCGGTCTAAAAACGTCGGGGCAACTTACGTGAGAGCTATGACCACCATCTTCCATGACACAATGCACCAAAAAATTGAGTTGTACATTGATGACGTAATCATTAAGTCTAGAATACAAGAAGGCCATGTGCGAGACCTGACAAAACTCTTCCAGCGTCTGCGTAGGTATGACTTGAAATTGAACCCAGCCAATGTGTAATCGGGTGTAAAGACCCGGTCTGACTTTACATAGAACTTGCATTAAAAATTACCATTCTTGACTTGTCATATGTTGGTTATACTATTATTGATGTGTTAGAGTTGGTAGGCTTGAAATCAGAATGGTTGTAGTGAGAGTTTAGCCACTTAGTCCTTAAAACTAGCTTTAGAATTGGAAAAGTCCATTGAGAGTTAACTTATTGGGAAACTACCTCGGAATGCGTATTTTATGGCTCGGATAGCTTTGTTAGGTGATTTGGGACTTAGGAGTGTGTTCAAATTTTTTTTGTGATGTCCGGTGTAGAATTAGGCTTGAATTGGCGAAAGTTAGTTTTTGGTGATTTCCGGTCGGCAATGGAAAATAGGCTATCAAGGTCAAAATGGAATTCCGGAAGTTGGAACAGGTTCGTAATGTCATTTTGGATATGTCTCCAAAATTTCAGGTCAATCGGAGTTGTTTTGGATAGTTTTGGCATTGTTGGAGGATTAGAAATTTCAAGGTTCTTAGGCTTGAATTTGATATGAATTTGGTGTTTTGATGTTATTTTTGGTGTTTTGAGAGTGCATTTAAGTTTGAATAATCAATTATTATGTTTTGGTAACTTTGGTTGGGGTCCCAAGGGGCTCGGGATTGATTTTGGTTGGTTAACGGGGAGTTTGGAGCATAATTGATGTTGCTGAAGTTGCTGGTGCTGGTGTTTTCGCACCTGCGGATGGGGAGCCGCAGGTGCAGTTCCGTAGGAGCGGACGTGGAACCGCAAGTGCGGAAGATTGGCTGGGTGAGAAGTTTCTGCAGGTGCGAGACATGGGCCACAGGTGCAGAACCCCTGGGCAGAAAGTATAAATTGAAACCCTCCGCGACCATTAGACCTTTTAACACCATTCTTGTACGGACAGAGAGCTTTGGGGCAATTTTTGAAGAGGTAAATCATTGTTCTTCATAGAGGTAAGTGTTTTGGACCGTAAAACTCAATTATGGATGATTAAAGAACATAATATTAGTGTTAAATTCACGAAAATCAGTAGAAAAATGTGGGTTTAGGGCTTGACATTTTGAGACCTTTAGGAATTGATTTGAGGGGTCAAACAAACTCCAATTTTAGTATTCTTTATATGTACGGACTCGTGAGATGATAAATAACAATTTAGTGTAAAAATTTCTTAGTTTCGGGACGTGGGCTTGGGGGTCGGATTTTTACCAAATCCGGGTTTTTGAGCTAAATTGATATTTTTCGATTGGAATTCACTCCTTAAACAAAATTTGATGATAAAAATCTGAACTTGGTAGATTTTGAGCACTCAGGGGCTGGATTTAGAGGTGAAGGCACTGCAGAATAGTATTTTAGCCGGTTTTGTGGTAAGTAACATTTCAAAACTTGGTTCTGAGGGTTCGAAACCCCGAGCTAAATGATTTATGACTATTGTTGAGGTGACGCACATGCCAAGTGACAGGCGTGCACCGAATATCTGTGACCTGATTATCCTATGGCCCCTCTTAGTGAGTATTCCATGATTATATCTGTGCATCTATTAATGTGGTAATTGTGAACATGTTAGAAATCATGTTACGTGTAAATGCTAGGCTTCACGCCAGAAATGCTGAGATCCGAGTGGTCGTATATTGTTGTCTCATGTTGTGATTAATTGATGTCATATACTCAGTCCTGTTATAGCATATCATTTCATATCTCAGTCTCAGTATTGTTAATTACATGCATATTTATTATTGTTTCGGGCTGATGGAGGCATTTGTGATGCATGTGAGTGAGACTGAAGAGTAATGACTGAGTGAGGCCGAGAGCTTGTTATTGTGACAATTATGAGAATGTACTACACACTACAGCGATATTTAAATCATGCCTTCGTTGGCTTGATATGGCGCTTGGGCTACTAGGGCTCCTCCGGAGTCTTTACACCCCCAGTGAGCACATTGATGATGAGGGATGGATCTTCCCTGGGCATGGATCTTGTCCGAAGGTGTATGTGAGTAATGGATCTTCCCTGGGCATGGATCTTGTCCGAAGCTGATGTTATGAGAGGGATGTATCTTCCCTGGATATGGAAACTGTCCGAGTGTTGTATTCCAGAGATGGATCTTCTCCGTGGGGGCTGGACTGGCCTTTTTCCTCAGTACATAGTGACTACGGTCACCAGTGTTTATGCATATTCCGGGATGGAACTTCCCTGGGCCTCAGAGCGATATATAGTACTGAGTGGAATTTTGTGGGAGAGCTGTGAGCACTATGTGCATATCCATACTGATTTCATACATATATTTTATGATGGCATGTAGAGTATACTGGCATACTTGGCATATTTACTCATCCTGATAAATTGTTAGCATATCTAAATTCTGTATATTATTTATTGTAAGGTTTTAAGGTTTTGTCCGTCACTACATCTCAACCCATAGTTTGGGTTCGTTACTTCTGAGTTGGTGTACTCACGTTAACCCCTGCACCTTGTGTGCAGATTCAGGTACACCGGGACCCGGTAGCGAATATTGAGTAGCGGTCAGCGTTTCTATTGGAGTTGTCGAGGTAGCAGCTGGCGTCACGAGCTCGTCTTCTCTTTCTTATTCTACCTGTTGTTCTTTATTTTGAGACAATGTTGTCCATTTCTCCTTTTCTTTGCTTTATGTTATAGTAGCTCATGACTGAGTGACGCCGGAAATTGAATTTAGCTTAGTTAGAAAGGGAGGCTTGCCTGGTTCCACAACATGCACCATCACGACTCTGAAATTGGGTCGTGACATCGGGGTTCCATCTGGGAAGTTCTTGGGGTTTATAGTCAGTCGGAGGGGTATTGAGTTAGATCCAAAAAATATCAAATCTATCCAAGATATGCCACCTCCTAAAACTAAGAAAGAGGTCATGAGTTTGTTGGGAAGGTTGAATTACATCAATTGGTTCATCGCGCAGCTTACTACCACATGCGAGACCATATTTAAGCTGCTAAAGAAAGACGCCGCGATTAAATGGACGGATGAGTGTGAAGAAGCTTTTGACAAAATCAAAGAATATTTGTCAAATTCGTCGGTATTGGTTCTGCCTGAGCCTGGGAGACCTTTGTTCTTATACCTAGCGGTCCTGGAGAATTCTTTTGGTTGTGTCCTTGGACAACATGATGCGACCGGGAAGAAAGATCAAGCCATCTACTATCCGAGCAAGAAATTTACTAGTTATGAAGCCAAATACACTTTGCTGGAAAGAACTTGTTGTGCCCTAACCTGGGTTGCTAAAAAGCTTAGACATTATTTGTTGGCCTATACCACATACCTCATAACCAGAATGGACCCTCTAAAGTACATATTCCAAAAACCCATTCCCATGGGAAGGCTAGCAAAATGGCAAATCCTGCTCACTAAGTTTGACATTGTCTATGTCACCCTCACGACAATGAAAGCCCAAGCCTTGGACGATCGTTTAGCTGAGAACCCGGTTGATGATGAATACCAACCCCTAAACACTTATTTCCCAGACGAGGAAGTAAACTCAGTTGAGGTAATGCCAGAAGACATTAAGACTTGGAAAATGTTCTTTGATGGAGATGTAAATGCGAAGGGTGTTGGGATTGGGGCTATTTTGATTTCCCCCATGGGTCAGCACTATCCGACTACAGCCCGTCTTCGGGTCTTCAGTACAAATAAAACTACTAAATACGAAGCTTGCATCATGGGCATGAACATGGCAATTGACATGGATGTAGAAGAATTATTAATCATGGGAGACTCTGATTTGATCATTCGGCAAGAACAAGGCGAATGTGAAACTCGAGATATCAAGCTTATCCCATATAAACAACATGTGGAAGATATTAGAAAATGGTTCAAATCTGTTGAATTCAGGTATATTCCTCGATTCCACAATGAGTTAGTTGATGCCCTAGCTACTTTAGCCGCAATGTTGGCGTATCCGGGCAACGTCCATATTGACCCATTGGAGATTCAAATCCGAGAAAGACATAGTTATTGCAACACGGTTGAAGTAGAAACCGATGTCCAGCCGTGGTATCTCCTCGACAATCATCCACACAGCTACTACAATATATACCTGGATTTGCACACAAAAATATGCAGAAGTATAGTATGAGCACACCACAACGGTGCCCAGTAAGTATCAAGACTAACCTCGGTGGAGTAGTGACGAGGAATAGTCAAGACACCACTGGTCAACAAAATAAATAACAGGAATATATAAATGACCGAACGTTACATCTGTCTAAGACTTCACAGAATAATTCACAACAATGACAATATAAAGCGGAAGGAAATTACAGAAATCAATCATGAAACAGTACAAAAAACACAGAAAGATGGACAGCAAAGCAAACCGAATCGAAGGAAACACAACACAATAAGGAACACCAATAACTCAATTCCACGTCGGTTCGTTCACATCGGGCCTTAGCCATTAAAATTCATAACTGGTAGAAATCTTTAAACAACAGTTCATATGAAAAACTTTTTCAAATAAAATCATTTTAGTATGGAAGGGTTTTCTTTAAAAACACACTTTCTTCAAAAGTAGATATAAGTATATTTAATTGAGAGAATTACGTAAAACATAGTTTCTTTCAAAATATGAAACTTCCCAAAGATGCTTCCCCAATAAATGACTTCCAAATATCAATTTAGGCAAGACTAGTACTTTTCAAATATACCCTCGATGTATAATTCATTCAAATATAATCATTTCAAAACTATTGTTTTTTCAATAATACTTTTCAATAAAAATCCCTTGATTAAAAATCTCTTCAAGATTTATCCACCGGAACTCAGTCCGTAACTCAGAAATTGCCATGCAGTACAGGAGGAATATCAAATCTTGCCAATAAATGCAGTAAGAGATCGGTAGGAATATCCAAATTTAGACAACGGAATAAAATGCAAAGACAAGTGCACGGAATCACCCTTCGTGCTTTACTCTCATCCTCACCAAAACAAGTGCAGTAAATAGCAAACAGGAACAAAGGAAAATAATAATTCTTAAACACTCGGCATGGAATGTCCCCTCGTGCATAACCTCACAAACACGCGGCACAGAATGTCCCCTCGTGCAATAAATAAATAAACACTCGGCACAGAATGTCCCCTCGTGCAATAAATAAATAAACACTAGGCACGTAATGTCCCCTCGTGCTTAACCTCACATACACTCGGCACAGAATGTCTCCTCATGCAATAAATAAATAAACACTCGGCACGGAATTTTCTCTCGTGCATAACCTCACATACACTCGGCACGGAATGTCCACTCGTGCAATAAATAAATAAACACTCGGCATGGAGTGTCCCCTCATGCATAACCTCACATACACTCGGCGCGAAATATCCCCTCGTACAATAAATAAATAAACAGTAATTTAACAAGGCAAATCAACAATAAGGGAGAACAACTATAACCAATCTCACCTGAACAGTTAACTTCACGGAATAAACTCAACTTCAACAAAGGCCCAGTAATAGGCAATATCAAGGAAATACCAATAACATAAATGTCTAACAATTAGACCTAGGTAGCACTTAAGGGAATAGTCATATAAATCACAATGTAAGACTCACGGGCATGCTTGACTCCAACGAATAGATGTTCCAACTATGGCGAGTCAACCATAAGGCTAGATGACACTAATTATAGTCAATTAGGCAAGCTAGGAAAAAATATCATGATGATAAGAGAAGTAAAATATTCAGTTAATTCAATTAAATTCAAATAGCCAACGAAGGAATCCAAAAACAAATAATCCTAATTTAAACAGGAAGGGATGAAATTAACAACCAAGGATTCAAATGTAACAATTACAAATCATACACAGGTAATATAAGAACCTACGAATACTAAAAGGCCAATCTAACTGCAAATAAGTCCGAGTACGCACTAGTCACCTCGTATACATGGACTATAACAACGAAGACTCAATCCTAAGGGGTAGTTCCCCCACACAAGGTTAGGCAAGATACTTACCTCGACTCCAAGAATCCATATCAAGCCTCTAGCACTGCTTTCCTTTCGAACCCGACTCCAAAACAATCGAATCTAGACATAATCGACTCAATAATATCAATAAATGCTAAACAATTCAATTTAAAAGCTTAATTATAGATTTCCCAACATTCATCCAAAATTTCAAAAAATCGACCCCGGGCCTGCTTTGTCGAAACATGAGGTTCGGACCAAAAATTGATCACCCATTCACCCACGAGCCCGGCTATATAATTTGTTTTGAAATCCGACCCCAAAACAAGGGTCAAATTCCCTAATATTCAAAAACCCTAACTCTACCCAAAAATCCCAATTTGTACCTTTGATTTCATGATTTTAGGCTTAGAATCTAATAGAATGTTAATGAAAATGGAAGAAAACGAGTTGAAGATTACTTACCTAAGAGGTTATGGTGAGGAATTGCTTCAAAAATCGCCTAGGAGTTGTGGAGAAGAAGAGGGTTTATGAATTTTGAAAGAATCCCGAAGTGAACATTCTGATTTTGGCATTTAAAAATAACTAGCCATTTAGTACTATACGATCGTGGAGGGGTGTATGCGATTGCATAGAGGGCTGGACCCCAAGAACTGCGATAGCGTATCAGGAGGTGCGGCCGCACAAAGTACTACCCCCCCCCCCNTCACACTACTATGTGATCGCAACTATACCTATGCGATCGCATAGTGTAACACACCAGACATCAGAAAACTCATTTTATACGAGATTTTTATTAAGTTTGCACTCTGACACTTACCCGAAACTCACCCGAGCCCTCAGGGCTCAAAACCAAATATGCACTCAACTTCAAATACATCCTACGGACTTATTCATATAATCAAATCACCAAATTAACATCAAAATCATCGAATTAACCTCAAAATCAATGAAATATTTCAAAACTTCATAAACTTTCTAATTACCCATTTTTTATCTGAAACACGTCAAACCAAGTCCGTTTCTTACTAAATTTTACGGATAACACATAATAATCATATTGAACCTGTTCCGGGCTCTGGAACCATAATACGGGCTCGATGACACAAGTTTCACATCAAATTTCATTTTCAAAAGCCTTTATATTTTTTCAGAAAACAATTTTCTTTAAATATTCATTTCTCGAACTTGGGACCTAGAAATTCGATTTCGGGCATACGCTCAAGTCCCATATTTTCCTACGGACCCTCTGGGACCGTCAAATCACGGGTTCGGGTCCGTTTTACCAAAAACGTTGACCGAAGTCAACTTTATTCAAATTTCTAATACAAAATTATCATTTTTATCAGTTTTTCACATAACGGCTTCTCGGCTATACGCCCGGGCTACGCATGCAAATCGAGGTGAGGTAGAAGAAGTTTTCACGACCTTGGAACACATAATTAGCTAGAAATGTACGGGATGACCTTTTGGGTCATCATAGATACACGTGACATGATTCATGCACCACCTTCAGAATTGCATCCTATATCAGCACCTTGGTCGTTTGTTGCTTGGGGTATGGATGTCATTGGGCCAATCGAGCAAAAGCCTCAAATGGGCACAGATTTATCTTGGTTTCCATTGATTACTTCACAAAATGGGTTGAAGCGGTCTCTTTAAAAGCTTTCACCAAGAAAGCAGTGGTAGACTTATGTCACGACCCCAAAATCACCCTGGCCATGATGGCGCCTATCGTGATACTAGGCTTGACAATTCACTATGTATAGCATAAAGGAACTTTTCATTTAATTCATTACTAATTTGATATTTAATAAAATTTATGTTTAAGCATTTCAAAACAAGTAAAGATAGGTAAAGCATTTAAACACATCCCGATCCCGGAGTCACTAGTCATGAGCAACTAAAAGAAGATACAATTTCTATATTGTCTCCTTAATACAAGATAAGTCTGAGAATAGAAATACTAAATAAATAGGAAGGAGAAAGGCAAGGCTGTGGACACTGTGCAGCTACCTTGCAAATCTCCGGTATGCTCCGAAAAGGGAAAGATCAGCTCTCTGCCCTGGCACCTGAATCTGCACACAAGGTGTAGGGAGTAACGTGAGTACGCCAACTCAGTAAGTAAAAATTATAACTAAAAACTTGTTTAAAACATTTTTTCAACATTTTCAATAGTGTCCCAGCGTAAAAGAAGAGTGAAAACAGTAATTTCATAAAAATAAGCCCCTTGGGCAAGGTATCACCCACAAATATAGCCCCTCGGGCAAGCCTTTCAGTCACTCGTGACTCAACTATCATCGATCAGCACTATTTTTTGAGGCCTTGAAACCTCCATTTATCTAACCTCATTTTGCGTGTGCAGTCCGGACGTATGTCCGGAAAGTTTTTATATGAAAAACTGAGAAAATTGCTAATTTTGCCTTTAAATTTGAATTTAAGTTGACTTCGATCAATATTTTGGGTAAACGGACCCGTACCCGTGATTTGACGGTCCCGGAAGGTCCGTAAGAAAATATGGGACTTGGGCATACGCCCGGAATTGAATTCCAACGTCCCAAGCTCGAGAAATGAATTTTTTGAAAGAAATTATTTTACTGAAAATATAAGAGTTTTTGGAAATTTGATCATATTTTAAATTGATGGTATCGGGTCCGTATTTTGGTTCTGAAGCCCGGAACAGGTTTAATATTATATTTGAGTTATGCCTGTAAGATTTGGTAAGAAACGAGGGTCATTTGATGCTAAATTCGTCGTTTAAGATGTTATTTTGATGAGTTGATCGCACGAGTAGGTCCGTAGGATGTTTTTGAGGTTTTACGCATGTTTGGTTTGGAGCCCCGAGGGCTCAGGTGAGTTTCTGGTAGGTTTCGGGGTGTTTAGAATTGGAAGATCTCTATTGGTGCACCAATTCTGGTGTGCCCGCACCTGCGAGCCCTTTTCCGCAGATGCGAGCGGAAGCCCGCAGGTGCGACCCTTTCTGCAAGTGCAGTATTCAGATTCGCAGGTGCTCATCCGCAGATGCAGACGGCTTCCCGCAGGTGCAGCCCCTAGTGGGCCTATTCATTTCCGCAGGTGCGACCAGTTTTTCGCACCTGCAAGAGCGCAGGTGCGAGGGTTGGGCAGTGAAGTTTTTTGTAAAAACAAAGCTCCAGCCGTTTTATTTTCAATTCTCACAAAGATAGAAGACTTAGGACAATTTTCTCAAGAGGTTTTCTTCCCAAATCATAGGTAAGTGTCCATTAACTATTTCTTTCATTTTTCTAATGGTTTTCATCAACTTTCATAAAACATTCTAGGGTTTTAATGGTAGAAATTTTGGGATTTGGGTAGAGTTACGGCTTTTTGTATAATTGGAATTTAGACCTCATTTTGGGGTCGGATTCTGCAACTAATTACATACCCGGGCTCGTGGGTGAATGGGTGATCGGGTCTTGGTCCGAACCTCGTGTTTTGACCAAGCGGGCCGAGGGTCGATTTTTTGACTTTTTGGGAAGAATGATAGAAAAATCATAATTAAGCATTGCATTTGAATTATTTAGCACATATTGATATTTTTAAGCTAATTATGTTTAGATACAATTGAATCGGAGGCAAATTCTAAAGGGAAAGCGGTAATTGAGGCTTGAGTTGGCCGTGGAATCCGAGGTAAGTGTTTGGCTTAACCTTAGCTTGAGGGAATAGGTATTGTGTCTTATTTACTACGTGTTATTATAACGTGCAACGTATAGCTGTGGTGACGAGTATCGATACGTTGGTGTCAAGCATGCCGTGAGTCGAATATCGTGATTTATGTGATTTTTCATCAAACATTACTTGAGTTTAATTTGATAATCATCCATGTTGGTGGTATTTCTTTGGTATTGATCATTGTTGAGTATTGGTTCAAGTTAAGAATTATTACGTGAAGTTAAGTAACTAAGTGAGATTGGTTATAGTTGTTTCCCTTGCCGGGATGATATTGATTCTACTATTGGCTCCCTTGTCGGGACGTTATGGCTTTTATTATTATTGTAATGTTGATTTTCCTTGCCAGATTGTTGTTATTGATTTGTTTGGTTGAGGAAGAGTGTTAAAGCAAGAAGGGTGATATCGTGCCATTTTATTTGATTTATGGTGAGGATGAGAGTTAAAGCACGAAGGGTGATGCCGTGTATGATATTGTGAGGATGATCATAAAAGCACGATGGGTGATGTCGTGCCATATTATGATATTAAAAGCACGAAGGGTGATGCCGTGCCATTTCTATTGATTTATTGTGAGGATGAGAGTAAAAGCACGAAGGGTGATGCCGTGCATTCTATTTATTATTTGGTGAGAATGAAAGTAAAAGCACGAAGGGTGATGTCGTGCACTTGTTTTTGTGTTGTTACTTCTGTTGTTTAAATTGATATCAAATTTGTTGCTTTACTTAGTTATTTCTATTATTTGATATTTGATCCCCTCAGCATGTCCCCTTTTCTTTGTATTTAGCTGCTTAATTCATGTTGTTATTATTTTCTCCATATATGATTAAACTGCACAATTTTGGTTGGTTGCCTTGCCCTAGCCTCGTCACTACTTCGCCGAGGTTAGGCTCGACACTTACTCAGTACATGGGGTCGATTGTACTGATGCTACACTCTGCACTTTTGTGAAAATCCCGGTATAGGACCCTACGGATCTTAGAGTGAGGAGGTTGCCTTCAGTCCTATTGGAGATTCTGAGGTAGTCCTGCAGGCGTCCGCAGGCCTTGGCGTCCCCCTCCAATTTCATTTATTTTCTGTTCTTAGTTAAATCTGAGATAGATGTATACTTATATTTTTTTCAGGCTCCTATTTGTAGTATTCATAGACAGTCCGTGAGATTGTGACGCTTTTTCTGGGAGTACTTTTGTTCTGCATTTCGTATTAGTATTATACCAAACTGTTGAATCATGTTATCTCGTATTTTAAATTCTGTGATTTTATTATAAAGTCTGGTAATTAATCAGTAACGTTGGCTTACCTAACGGGTTCAATTTTAGGTGCCATCACTGTCCCGACAGTGGGAAATTCGGGTCGTGACAAGTTGGTATCGGAGCACTAGGTTGCTTAGGTCTCAAAATTCTCGGACAAGCTTAGTAGAGTCTGAGGGATCGGTACATAGACGTATGTGCTTATCCCCCAGAGGCTGCAGAGTTTAGGAATGACTCCAAATCTATTCTTCTCGTGCGATTTGATTTCTCAACACTAATTGAATGTCTACTCTATTCTCTTGCAGATTGTGAGAACATGTGCTTCTTTATCCACTGATCAGCAGCCCGAGTCTCCAGTTGCAGCTCCTACGAGGGGCCGAGGATGAAGCAGAGGCCGTGCTAGAGGCCGAGGCAGGGGCATAGCTCAGCCCAGAGCAGCAGCCCCAGTGGCGGAGCCTCAGGTAGAGTTCGCTGATAAGGTTCCTGCCTAGACAGTCCCGGTTGGACCAGCTCAGGTTTCCGAGGGGTTCATTGCCACCCCGATACTCCAGGATGCTCTAGTCCATCTAGTGGGCCTCATGGAGAGCGTTTCTCAGGAAGGTTTACTTCCTATAGCACCAACCATCTCTCGGGCTGGGGGAGGAGCCCATACTCCCACTACTCGCACTCCGGAGCAGTTGGCTTCTCAGTTTCAAACTCCCGCACCTCAGACAGTTGTGGCAGTTCAACCGGGTATTGTGGCTTAGACCGGTGATGGAGCAGCTATGTCTGCTGATGCTTTGTGGAGGTTGGACCGGTTCACCAAGCTGTTTACTACTACTTATAACGGTGCATTTTCATAGGATCCCCAGGACTATTTGGATAGCTGCCATGAGGTTCTACGAAACATGGGGATAATGGAGATCAATGGGTCGACTTTGCTACTTTTCATTTGTCAGGTCCCTCCAAGACCTAGTGGAGAGATTATTGTTTGGCTAGACCAGAAGGATCACCGCCTATGACTTGGGCCCAGTTCTCCGATTTGTTTCTAGAGAAGTTTCTCCCTATCACTCAAAGAGAGGATTATCAGAGGCAGTTTGAGCGTCTCCAGAAGGGTTCTATGGCCGTCACTCGGTATGAGACTAGATTCATTACCTTGGCCCGTCATGCTATTATGATACTTCCCACAGACCAAGAGACGGTGATGAGGTTTATTAAGGGACTAGCTCAACCGATCAGATTGCAGATGGCTAGAGAGGCATGGAGTGATATTTCCTTTCAGGATGCAGCCAATGTGGGAAGACGAGTTGAGATGGTTCTATCACAGGGGAGTGGTCAGGGGTCTAACAAGAAGCCTCATTATTTTGGCCAGTTCAGTGGTGTCTCGCCTGGAGGCAGGGATTCTTTTGGTAGGGGCCATCCTCCTAGGCCGTTTTAGTCAGCACTTCAGGTTTCTCGCATTGCTCCAGGTGGCCGTGGTTCCCACATGCAGTATTCTGATCAGTTTCCCTACAGTGCACCACCAACTCCTATCAGTGCACCACCGCTCTAGAGTTATCAGGGTGGTTACTCAGGTTGTCAGGGTCAGTTTCAGGTCCAGCAGTCTCAGCAGCCGAGATCTTGTTATACTTGTGGTGGTACGGGGCACATTGCTAGATTTTGAACCTCGAGCCTCGAGCAGCTCTCAGAACTAGGGTTTTCGTGCCATGGTTCCCACACCAGGTGTTCCACCACCCGCTCATCCAGCTAGAGGTGGGGGTCGAGATGTTAGAGGTGGATGTCAGGCAGTTAGAGGTGGAGGCAAGGATACTAGAGGTAGAGGTCAGCTAGTAGGAGGCCATTGCAGGGATGTAGGTCAGATTGCTGGGGCCCAACCCCGATATTATGCTATTCCAGCCAAACCTGAGATTGAGGCCCCCGATGCAGTTATCACAGGTATGTTTTCAGTTTGGTGCAGGGATGCTTCAGTTTTATTTGATCCAGGGTCCACATATTCCTATGTGTCATCTTATTTTGCTCCTTATTTGGTTATGCCTCGTGATTCTCTGAGTACTCCTGTATATATGTCTATACCGGTGGGTGATTCTATTGTGATAGATCGTGTCTACCGTTCGTGTGTAGCATTTATTGGTGGTCTTGAGACCAGTGTAGATCTTCTACTCCTTGATATGGTAGATTTTGATGTTATTTTGGGGATGGATTGGTTGTGTCCTTATCATGTCATACTGGATTGTAATGACAAGACCATGACCTTAGAATTGCCGGGGTTGCCTCAACTGGAGTGGAGAGGGACTCATGGTCATTCTTCCAGCAGGGTCATCTCATATATGAAGGCTCATTGTATGGTCGAGAAGGGTTGTTTGGCCTATTTGGCCTATGTTCGTGATTCTAGTGTCAAGGTTATTTCTATGGAGTCTGTGCCCATTGTCCGTGAGTTTCTAAAGGTGTTTCCTGCAGACATGTCGGGTATGCCACCCGACAGGGATATTGACTTTTGCATTGATTTTGCTCTAGGCACTCAGCCAATTTTTATTCCCCATATCGTATGGCCCCTCCAGAGTTGAAGGAGTTGAAAGAACAGTTGCAGGACTTACTTGATAAAGGCTTTATTAGGCCTAGTGTCTCGCCTTGGGGTGCGCCGGTGTTGTTTGTTAAAAAGAAGGATGGGTCGATGAGGATGTGCATAGATTATCGGCAGTTGAACAAGGTTACCATCAAGAATAAGTATTCGTTGCCGAGGATTGATGACTTGTTTGATCAGCTTCAGGGTGCCAAGGTATTTTCGAAGATTGATTTGAGATATGGCTACCATCATTTGAGTATTAGGGCATCTGATGTCCCTAAGGCAGCTTTTCTCACTCGGTACGGGCATTACGAGTTCTTAGTGATGTCATTCGGGTTGACAAATGCCCCAGCAGCTTTCATGGACTTGATGAACCGAGTATTCAGGCCTTATTTGCATTCCTTCGTGATTGTCTTCATTGATGATATTCTGATTTATTCCCACAGCTGGGAGGAGCAGGAGCAGCACCTTCGAGTCATTCTCCAAACCCTGAAGGATAGTCAGTTATATGCTAAGTTTTTGAAATGTGAGTTTTGGTTGAGTTCAGTTTCCTTTCTGGGTCATGTTGTATCAGCGGAGGGTATTCAGGTGGATCCTAAGAAGATTTTAACGGTCAAGGATTGGCCTAGACCCACATCAGCTACAGAGATCCAGAGTTTCTTGCGTTTGGCGGGTTATTACCGTCGGTTTGTGGATAGGTTTTCGTCTATTGAAGCCCCGATGACCAGGTTGACTTAGAAGGGTGGCCAGTTCAGGTGGTCAGAGGAGTGTGAGGCGAGCTTCCAGAAGCTCAAGATAGCCTTGACTACGGCACCGGTGTTGGTTTTTCCCACAGGTTCAGAGGATACTGTGTATTATGATACATCTCGGGTTGGACTTGGTGCAGTGTTGATGCAGGATGGCAAGGTTATTGCATATGCTTCACATCAGTTGAAGATCCACGAGAAGAATAATCCAGTTCATGATTTGGAGTTAGCAGCCATTGTCCACACGCCGAAGATTTGGATGCATTATCTGTATGGCGTGTCATGTGAGGTGTTCACGGATCATAAGAGTTTGCAATATTTGTTCAAGTAGAAAGAATAGAATTTGAGGCAAAGGAGATGGTTGGAGCTGTTGAAAGACTATAACACCACCATCTTATATCATCCGAGGAAAGCCAAGTTGGTGGCCGATGATTTGAGTAGGAAGTCAGCCAGTATGGGTAGCCTTGCATATATTCCGGCCAGGGAGAGACCGCTTGCTTTGGATGTTCAGGCTTTAGCCAATAGGTTCATGTGATTGGATGTTTCTGAGCCCGGCCGTGTTCTAGCTTATACAGTTGCTCGCTCTTCATTATTTGATCGTATTCGAGATCGGCAGTATGATGATCCTCATTTGTGTGTCCTTAGGGACATGGTGCGGCACGATGGTGCCAATCAAGTTACAGTTGGTGATGATGGAGTTTTACGGATGCAGGGTCGTATTGGTGTGCCCAATGTGGATGGACTTCGTGAGTTGATTTTAGAGGAGGCCCATGATTCCCGGTACTCCATTCATCCGGGCGCCACAAAGATGTATTAGGATTTTCCGCAACATTATTGGTGGAGGAGAATGAAGAAGGATAATGTGGCATATGTAGCTCGGTGTTTGAATTGTCAGCAAGTAAAGTACGAGCATTAGAGACCTGGTGATTTATTGCAGCAGATTGAGATTCCTGAGTGGAAGTGGGAGTGTATCACCATGGATTTCATTGTTGGACTCCCACGGACTCAGAGGAAGTTTGATGTAGTATGGGTTATTGTGGATAGGCTGACCAAGTCACCGCATTTCATTCATGTGGCAGTTTTATATTCTTCGGAGACAATTGCAGAGATCTACATTAGGGATATTGTTCATCTTCATGGTGTGCCCGTGTCTATTATTTTTGACCGAGGTACGCAGTTTACCTCGCATTTCTAGAGGGCAATTCAGCGTGAGTTGGGCACGAGAGTTGAGTTGAGCATAGCGTTTCATCCTCAGATGGATGGATAGTCCGAGTGTACTATTCTGATTTTGGAGGATATGCTACGAGCCTGTGTCATTGACTTTGAAGGTTCTTGGGATCAGTTCTTGCCATTAGCTGGGTTTGCCTACAACAACAGTTATCAGTCGAGCATTCAGATGGCTCCCTATGAGGCATTATATGGTAGGCGATGTCGGTCGCCGGTCAGGTGGTTTGAGATGGGAGAGGCTTTGTTGTTGGGTACAGACTTAGTGCAGGATGCCTTTGATAAGGTTAAGATCATTCAGGATAAACTTCGTACAGCTCAGTCCATGTAGAAGAGTTATGTCGGCTGCAGAGTTCGTGATGTGGCATTCATGGTTGGAGAGCGGGTGTTGCTTCGGGTGTCGCCCATGAAGGGCATGATGAGATTTGGGAAGAAGGGCAAGCTAAGACCTAGGTACATCGGTCCTTTTGAGATCCTTGATAGAGTGACAGAGGTGGCTTACAGACTTGCGTTGCCACCGAATTTATTAGATGTGCATCTAGTGTTTCATAGGTCTATGCTTCGGAAGTATCACGGGCATCCAGCCCATGTATTAGACTTCAGCAGTGTCCAGTTGGACAAGTATTTGACCTATGAGGAAGAGCCAGTAGCCATATTAGACCGGCAGATTCATCAGTTGAGGTCGAAGAGTTATCCTTCGGTTCGTGTTCAGTGGAGAGGTCAGCATGCCAAGGCAGCAACCTGGAAGTCCGAGTCCGATATGCGGAGCCAGTATCCCCATCTTTTCCCCGATTCAAGTTCTTTTCTATGTTCGTTCGAGGATGAAAGTTTGTTTTAGAGGTGGAGAATGTGATGACCCAAAAAGTCATCTCTCATTTTATAAGTCAAAACTGTGTTTCGAGGCCTTGAAAACCTCTATTTATCTCACCTTGTTTTGCATGCGCAGTACGGGCGTATGTCCGGAAAGCTTTTATACGAAAAACTGAGAAAAATGCTAATTTTTCATTTAAAATTGAATTTAAGTTGACTTCGGTCAATATTTTGGGTAAACGGACCCACACCCGTGATTTGACGGTCCCGGAGGGTCCGTAGTAAAATATGGTACTTGGGCGTATCCCCGAAATTGAATTCGAGGTCCCAAGCCCGAGAAATGAATTTTTTGAAAGAAATTATTTTACTGAAAATATAAGAGTTTTTGGAAATTTGATCATATTTGAAATTGATGGTATTGGGCCCGTATTTTAGTTCTGGAGCCGTTTACAAGTTTAATATGATATTTGAGTTATGCCTGTAATATTTGGTAAGAAACGGGGGTCATTTGACGTGATTTGGATCCGTGGTTGTAAAATTTTAAAGTTTAAAAGTTCTTGAGATTTATCTTTGATTTTGATGCTAAATTCGTCGTCTAAGATGTTATTTTGGTGATTTGATCGCAAGAGTAGGTCCGTAGGATGTTTCTGAGGTTGTAGGCATGTTTGGTTTGGAGCCCTGAGGGATCGGGTGAGCTTCGGGTAGGTTTCGGGGTGTTTAGAATTGGAAGATCTCTGTTGGTGCACCAGTTCTAGTGTGCCGGCACCTGCGAGCCCTTTCCCGCAGGTGCGAGCGGAAGCCCGCAGGTGTGACCCTTTTCGTAGGTGTGGTATTTTTGGCTTCGTAGGTGCTCATCCACAGATGCGAACGGCTTCCCACAGGTGTGGCCCCCAATGGGCCTGTTCTTTTCCGCACCTGCGCGACCCAGGCACCGCAGATGCGAGGGTCAGGCAGTGAAGTTTTTTTAAAAATAAGGCTCCAGCCATTTTCTTTTCAATTCTCACAAAAATAGAAGACTTAAGGCGATTTTTTCAAGAGGTTTTCTTCCCAAATCATAGGTAAGTTTCCATTAACTAATTTCTTTCAACTTTCTAATGTTTTTCATCAACTTTCATAAAATATTCTAGGGTTTTAATGGTAGAAAATTGGGGATTTGGGTAGAGTTAGGACTTTTTGTAGAATTGGAATTTAGACCTCGTTTTGGGGTCGGATTCAGAAACTAATTACATATCCGAGCTCATGGGTGATCGGTTTTTGGTCTGAACCTCGTGTTTTGACCAAGCGTGCCCAGAGTCGATTTTTGACTTTTTTGGAAGAATGATAGAAAACTTATAATTAAGCATTGGGGTCGAATTATTTAGCACTTATTGATATTATTAAGCTAATTATGTTTAGATACAGTTGAATCAGAGGCAAATTCTAAAGGGAAAGCGGTAATTGAGGCTTGAGTTAGCCGTGGAATCCGAGGTAAGTGTTTGGCTTAACCTTAGCTTAAGGGAATAGGTATTGTGTCTTATTTGCTATGTGTTAGTACAATGTGCAACGAATAGGTGTGGTGATGAGTATCTATACGTTGGTGTCAAGCATGCCATGAGTCGAATATTGTGATTTATGTAATTTTTCATCAAAGATTACTTGAGTTTAATTTGATAATCATCCATGTTGGTGGTATTTCTTTGGTATTGATCATTGTTGATTATTGGTTCAAGTTAAGAATTTTTACGTGAAATTAAGTAACTAAGTGAGACTGGTTATAGCTGCTTCCCTAGCCGGAATGATATTGATTCTACTGTTGGCTCCCTTGCCGGGACGTTATGGCTTTTATTATTATTGTACTGTTGATTTTCCTTGAAGGATTGTTGTTATTGATTTGTTTGGGTGAGGAAGAGTGTTGAAGCACGAAGGGTGATGTCGTGCCGTTTTATTTGATTTATGGTGAGGATGAGTGTTAAAGCACTAAGGGTAATGTCGTCTATGATATTGTGAGGATGAGCGTAAAAGCACGACGGGTGATGCCGTGCCATATTATGATATTAAAAGCACGAAGGGTGATGTCGTGCCGTTTCTATTGATTTATTGTGAGGATGAGAGTAAAATCACGAAGGGTGATTCCGTGCATTCTATTTATTATTTGGTGAGGATGATAGTAAAAGCACGAAGGGTGATGACGTGCATTCTATTTATTATTTGGTGAGGATGATAGTAAAAGCACGAAGGGTGATGACGTGCATTCTATTTATTATTTGGTGAGGATGAGAGTAAAAGCACAAAGGGTGATGTCGTGCACTTGTTTTCGTGTTGTTACTTTTGTTGTTTAAATTGATATCAAATTTGTTGCTTTACTTCGGTATTTCCATTATTTTATATTTCCTCCCCCTCAGCATGTTCCCCTTTCTTTGTATTTAGCTGCTTAATTCGTGTTGTTATTATTTTCTCCGTATATGATTAAACTGCACAGGTTTGGTTGGTTGTCATGCCCTAGCCTTGTCGCTACTTCGCCGATGTTAGGCTCGACACTTACTCAGTATATGGGGTCGGTTGTACTGATGCAATAGTCTGCACTTTTGTGCAGATCCCAGACAGGACCCTACGGACCTTAGAGTGAGGAGGCTGCCTTCAGTCCTTTTGGAGATTCCGAGGTAGTCCGCAGGCCTTGGCGTCCCCTCCTATTTCATTTCTATTTTTTTCTTATTTACTTCTGAGATAGATATATACTTATATTTTGTTCAGACTCCTATTCCTAGTATTCATAGATAGTCTGTGAGATTGTGACACTTGTTCTGGGAGTACTTTGGTTCTTGATTTCGTATTAGTATTATATCAAACTATTGAATCATGTTATCTCGTATTTTAAATTTCGTGATTTTATTATAAAGTCTGGTAAACTGTTAAAGATAAAGGAATAAGGTAATTAATCAGTAACGTTGGCTTGCATAACAGGTTCAATTTTAGGCGCCATCACGATCCCAGCGGTGGAAAATTCAGGTCGTGACACAAGCCAATCGGGCATTTCAGTATAGCTCAGGGGACTCAGCCCAAAATATCTTTCATATATTTAAAAAATAGAGTGATGAACAGGATTTAACAGTAAACATGTATAAATCATGACTGAGAATATAAGGCCCCAAACATGGGATTCAGCCCTAGTTAACAGAATCACTTCTATAACACATGGAAATCATATAAAATTTCACATACGCAACTCTATAGTTGCCAGGGGATGGACCAAGTCTCAGTCCTTACTGGTGCACGCCCACACGCCCGTCACCTAGCATGTGCATCACCTCATTTATCGAAATAGTACGAAATTCTGGGGTTTCATACCCTCAGATCTAGATTTACAATTGTTACCTACCTCAAACCGGATGAAAATCTATTCGGCGATGTCCTTGTCGCTCGACTCGGCCTCAAATCGCCCCGAATCTATTCAAAATCAGAATCATAACATCACTATACGCCAAAGGAACAAAACCCATGCGAAAATAATCAAATTACATCAAGAATCCCGAAATTGGCCAAACCCGACCCCCGGGCCCATGTCTCGGAATCTGCTAAAAATCACATCACTAGAATCCTTATCCTCTCACGAGTCCATACATACCAAATTCATCAAAAACTAACTTCGCTTGACCCCCCAATCACCCAATTCTAGTCTCAAGTTTCAAGCCCTAATTCCCCAATTGTTACTCTTAAATCTCACAAATTTCATTCTTAATCAGTTAGAAATCACCATAGAATCGAGTATTGAGTTCAAATACATTACCTCAAAGTGATTCCCCTTGAATCCCTCTTCAAAATCTCTCAAAAAGCTCCAAGTCCGAACACAAATGGTGGAATAATAACCCAATTTCGCGAATGCTTGAATTTATATGTTCTGCGCAGCTAAACTGCATCTGCGGTCACTTTCACCGCACTTGCGCAGCCGCTTCTGCTGTCCAATCAACCACACCTGCGGTTTTCAATTAAAACACCTAGTACCTCCCCAGGCACCGCACTTGCGGTCCCGTAGAAGCGTCCAAATCACCGCATCTGCAGTTCTTCTCCCCAAGGCCAAATTCTGCATTTGTTGCCACAAACCGCACCTGCGATCACCCTTCCGCAGTTGTGGAAAACCAGAGGCAGCAGCTGCACCAACAGATTTTTCCAAAGTTCTAACTCCCCAATGGCCATCCGAAATCATCCCGAGCCCCCCGGAGTCTCAACCAAATATACCAACACCTTATATAACATCACCTGAACTTAGTCGAACCCTCGGAACACTCAAAACAACATCAAAACACCAAATAAACCTGAAATTCAAGCATAAGGATTTCTAAACTTTCGAAATTCGCAAACGATGTCGAAACCAACCAAACCACGTCTAAATGACCTGAAATTGTGCATATCAAAAACGACATCAAAGAACCTATTCCAACTTCCGGAATTCCATTCTGACCCCAATAATTAATTTTCCACTGCCGACCGTAAATCGCCAAAAATCCAATTTCGTCCATTCAAGCTTAATTCTACCACGGGCCTCCGAATAACATTCTGAACACGCTCCTAAGTCCCAAATCACCTAACGAATCTATCCCAACCATAAAAACCAAATTCCGAGATCATTTACCTATAAGTCAACTTTCGGTTGACTTTTCCAACTACATAACCAACTTAAGAGACTAAGTGTTTCATTTCTTTCCACATTCACTCCAAACCCGAGCCAACCAACCCAACACAACATAAAGTAGCTAAACCACACACAATAAAGCAGAAATGGGGGAAACGGGGCTAAAAATCTCAGAACAACCTTTCGGGTCGTTACATTCTCCCCCTCTTAAGCAAATGATCATCCTCGAGCGGGTCCAGAAACATACCTGGTGTCACGACCCAAAATCCATAGGTCGTGATGGTGTCGGACACCACTTTCAGGCAAGCCAAATCCTTAATTAGTTGAAATATATTCATGTTTTAGCATTTTCAAAACCGTTACCTTTTCTTGTATTTCATAATTAATTAAGTAAATTTTTGTGAATTAAATACGGCAGCAACTAAAATTATGTTATTTAAAAACACTGATCTAAAGATTTCACTTAAACAATCATCCCAATACATATCCCAGAACCCGGTGTCACAAGTACATGAGCAATTTCTAAGAATTTATACAATCATTACAAAGCCTGTCCGAAATACAACTGGACAAGGAGATTTAAAATGAATAAATACAATATGAAGGAGACTCTGTCAGCTGCGGATCGCCTCCGGATGATGCAGCTCGCCTAAGTCTCTGAATCCTCCACATTAGCTATGAAAGTACTTGTGCAATAATATGCACAACAAGTGTAGCATGAGTACAAAAACAACGTGTACTCAGTATGTCACCCGCCTAACCTCAGAGAGTTAGTGACGAGAGGTCAGATTTGACACTTACTAAGGGTCAATTTAGAATATTTAAGTATGACGTTAAACATGATCATCAAGGGCAATTCATTGAAATCAAGAATAAAACATTTTTGACTCCGTTCACGTTTGACACTTTATATCTTCGTCATATTAATAACAATTAATCAACATGGTGATTTAATCAAATTAAAATTTATCGGCGGAAGGAACAACTTCTTCCGAAATCTTTTAATAACTTCAAATATCTGTCATTTCAATTGATAACTTAATATTTCCGGCCAGTAATCAGGAAAACTCATAGCAACTATGTAGTAAATAGCATGCGCAAGCAACGTCGAGGGTCGTTCGGCCCGAACCAACATAAACATAAAATGTGCACTGCCAAGGGTCGAACGGCTCGAACCATAGATGCATCTATCTTCCCCGTTCGCGAATCAATCATGTGACGCAGTTAAAATCATAAGCCCAACCTGCTCGCGAATCATACATGCGATTCAGGTGCTCATAAGAATACATACACAATTACAGGGTCTTCTTGCTCGCGAATCACTCATGCGACTCAGGCACCCAAAGTTACACATACCCACATAATAAATTCGTATTTTTATCAAGAAAACCATTTCTCTCAGGAAAAATGGTAAAGTCTTTATTAAAAGAAACATGAAATATAAGTTTTGAAATCATTGTTCTTGAAACTCATTTATTAAATGTAATGATACACCATGATACAATCCAGTCCAGGTACAAATATATTCACAGCGGAAACAATTCTCTTTTTAGAAGGATTTAACAATATGACTCTAGCTTTCTTTTAAACATTTAATTACATTTTGGTCATAACAGCGGGTTAATATCACAGGCAGGGTTACAGGTACACACATAAAGCATGCTAGTGGGTCCTAGGCTAACCGGACATGGCACAATAGTAGCTACGCACGGACTCCCTTCACCTCGTGCGTACGTAGCCCCCAAAGATAATATCATATACTGAATTAATTCACCTAGGGGGACGATTCCCCCTCACAAAGTTATAAAGGAGACTTACCTTGCTCCGAAATTCCTTAACCGGCCTCCAAGCCCTTCTGATGACCCCAAACGTCGCACAACGCTCCGAAATTATCCAAACAACGAAACGCCAATGAAAATATACTCTAATATTTGCAGCAATTCCAAATCACACACTTTCCAAACTCCGCTCAGTGAAATTACTAAAATGCCCTCGGACCTACGTGCCCGGAAATCCGAAATTTCTCGAAGATATACCCTACCCATAGCGTTACTAACTCAAATATACAATTTACTCTAATATGCATGCTCAACTCGTGGCTAAAATCCAAATTCCCGAAATTCTAGGTTTCTTCAATATTTCCCAAATTATCCTCAATTTCTACTACCAAATCTATGTAATAATCTTGCATTAAATTCAAAAACGGGAGGAATTTACTTACCTCTTGATGCTTGGTGAAATCTCCTTTGAAAGCTCTCTAAAATCGCCTAACCCATGAAGAAAATGAAGACAATGAACCAAATTCTCACTTAAAAACAATCTGCCCAGGCCCATTTTCCGCAACTGCGGTCTTTCATCCGCACCTGCGATCCCGCAGGTGCGACCAAATCACCTGCACATGCGGTTTCCCTTATCTCTAGCCAAATCTCTCCTGCACCCTACTTCCCGCACCTGCGGCTTTGCAGGTGCGGAATATCCATCGCACCTGCGGTCCCCAGCTAAGCCAAGCCCAAACTCGCACCTGCGAATCCCAAGCCGCACCTGCGGTCCAAGCCTCGTAGGTGCGGTTGCACCAGATGACAGCAGTTCAGCCATTCTTCCAACTTCAACTTTGATCCGTTAACCACTCGAAATCCGCCCGAGGCCCCCCGGGACCCCGTCCAATTATACCAACCTGTTCCAAAACATGACACGGACTTGCTCAAGCCCTCAAATAACTTCAAACAACGTCGAAACCACGAATAGCACTCAAATCCAATTCCTTAAGAACTTTGAATTTCAAACTTCTACATCTGATGCCGAAACCTATCAAATCACGTCCAATTGACCTCAAATCTTGCACAAAAGTCATATTTAACATTACGGGTCTGCTCCAACATCCGGAATCACATTCCAACCTTGATATCAAAACTTCCACTTGCGACCGGATTTCCCAAAAACTTTCAAATTTCTATCTTTAGCCTAATGACTCCAAAATGACCTGTGGACATCCAAATTCACTTCTGATCGTGCTCCCAATTCTAGAATCACCATATGGAGCTATTCCCAGACTCGGAATCCCAAACGGACATCAACCTCACTGATATGCACTTCAACCCCAAATTCATTAAATCCTTCTAAAATGCTAACTTCCACAATATACGCCGAAATGCTCCCGAGTTATCCAAAACCCGGTCCGGACATACACCCAAGTTTGAAATCATCATACGAACCTGCTGGAACCTTCAAATCCTGATTCGGAGATCGTTTACTCAAAATTCCATTCTTAATTGATTTCTCCAACTTAAGGCTTCTAAAATGAGAATTTTCTTTCCACATAAATTCTAAACTTCCTGGAATTCAATTTCGACCACGCCCACGGGTCATAATACCTGAAAGGGAGCTGCTCACGACTTCAACCCGCTGAACGACGCGCTAGAACTCAAAAGGACCGGTCGGGTCGTACACTTGGAGTCTCAAATAGGTATGGATATCTGCTCCGCATCTCCCGCTCGTTCTCCCAGGTGGCCTCCTCTACCGGCTTTCCTTTCCACTACACCTTAGTTGAAGCTATATCCTTTGACCTTAACCTACGGGCCTGCCGATCCAAAACAGCCACTAGCTCCACATAATAAGTCATGTCTCCCTCTAACTGAACCGTGCTGAAGTCCAAAACATGGGACGGGTCACCAAGATACTTCCAAATCATGGAAATGTGAAACACTGGATGCACACTCGACAAGACAGGTGGCAAAGAAAGTCTATAAACCACCTCCCCTACCCTCTGAAGCACCTCAAAGGCCCAATGAACCGGGGGCTCAACTTTCCCCTCTTCCCAAAATGCATAACACCCTTCATGGGCGATACTTTCAGCAAAACCTTCTCCCCAGCCATGAAAGATACATCACGGACCTTACTGCCCGCATAGCTCTTCTGCCTAGACTGCATCGTGCGAATCCGCTCCTGAATCAACTTCACCTTATCTAAAGCATCCTGCACCAAATATGTACCCAAGAGTCTGAACTCACCCGGCTCAACCAACCGACCGGAGATCTACACCTCCTCCCATATAAAGCCTCGTGCGGAGCCATCTGAATACTCGACTAATAACTATTATTATATACAAACTCCTCGAGTGGCAGAAGCTGGTCCCATGAACCCCCAAAATCAATGACACAAGCGCGCAACATGTCCTCCAATATCTAAATAGTGCGCTCGGAGAGCTCGTCCGTCTGAGGATGAAAAGTTATGCTCAACTCCAGCTGAGTACCCAACTCTCTCTACACAGCTCTCCAAAACTACGATGTGAACTGAGTACCTCTATCAGAAATGATGGAAACTGGAACACCATGCAACCGAACAATCTCCCGGATATAAATCTCAGCTAACCGCTCTGAGGTGTAAGTAGAACCAACAGGAATGAAGTGCGCAGACTTGGTCAGCCGATCCACAATAACCCAAATAGCATCGAACTTTCTCGAAGTCCGTGAGAGCCTAACTACAAAGTCCATGGTGATCCTCTCCCACTTCCACTCCGGAATTTCCAACCTCTGATGTAGTCCACCTGGTCTCTGGTACTCATACTTGACATGCTGACAGTTGAGACACCAAGCTACAAATCCAGCCATATCTTTTTTCATCTGCCTCCACCAATAATGCTATCTTAGATCCTGATACATCTTCACGACACTGGGATGGATGGAATACCGCGAGCTATGGGCCTCCTCAAGAATCAACTCCTGAAGCCCATCTACATTAGGCACACATATCCGACCCTGTATCCTCATCACATTATCATCACCAATAACTATATCTATGGAATCACCTCGCCGGACCCTATCCTGAAGAACAAGCAAGTGTAGGTCATCATACTGGCGCTCTCTGATACGGTCATAAAGAGAAGATCTGGAGACTACGCAAGCCAACACCCGACTGGGCTCCGACATATCCAATCCGACAAACTGGCCCTCTAAGACCTGAACATCAAGCGCTAAAGGCCTTTCTGCTGCTGGAAGATATGCTAGACTCTCCAAACTCTCTGCTCGGCGACTCAAGGCATCGGCCACTACATTGTCCTTCCTCAGATGGTATAGAATAGTGATATCATAGTCCTTGAGAAGCTCCAACCATCTCCACTGACGCAAATTCAGATCCTTCTGTTTAAACAGGTGCTGCAGACTATGGTGATCAGTAAAAACCTCACAATGAACCCCATACAAATAATGACGCCAAATCTTCAAGGCGTGAACAATGGCTGCTAACTCAAGATCATGCACTGGATAATTCTTCTCATGAGTCTTCAACTGGCGCGAGGCGTAGGCAATCACCCTACCCCCCTGCATCAATACACAACCAATGCCTATCCTCGAGGCATCACAATACACGGTATAAGAACCTGAAGCTGATGGCAACACTAACACTGAGATGTGGTCAAAGAAGTCTTGAGATTCTTAAAGCTCTCCTCAACACTCGTCTGACCACCTGAACGGAGCACCCTTCTGGTTCAATTTGCTCAAGGACGAAGCAATAGAAAAAAGGGCCTCCACAAAGCGATGGTAATATCCTACCAAACCAACGAAGGTCCTAATCTATGTAACTGAGGATGGTCTGGGCCAACTCTGCACCGCCTCTATCTTCTTCGGATCTACCTGAATACCTTCACTGGACACTACATGCCCCAAGAAAGCTACTGAGCCAAGTAAAAAATCACACTTAGAGAATTTCGCATAAATCTTCTCCTCCCTCAATATCTGCAATACAAATCTCAAATGCTGAGCATGCTCCTCCTGGATACAAGAGTACACCAGGATGTCATCAATGAATACAATAACGAAGGAATCCAAGTATGGCTGAAATACATTGTTCATCAGATCATGAACGTTGATGGGGCATTGGTCAGCCTAAAATACATCACCAAGCACTCATAATGGCCATAACGGGTCCTGAAAGTCGTCTTAGGAATGTCCGCATCCCGAATCTTCAGTTGATGATACCCGGATCTCAAATCAATCTTAGACAACACCTTGGCTCCCTGAAGTTGGTCAAACAAATCATCGATACGAGGCAAAGGATACTTATTCTTGAATGTAACCTTGTTCAACTGCTTGTAGTCAATACACCTTCTCATGGAACCATCCTTCTTCTTTACATACAACACCGGTGCACCCCAAGGTGACACAATAGGCCGAATAAACCCCTTGTCTAGGAGTTCCTGAAGTTGCTCTTTCCATTCCTTCAACTCCGTCGGTGCTACACGATACAGTGGAATAGAAATAGGTTGAGTGCCTAGCACCAAATCAAAACAAAAATCAATATCCCTGTCAGGCGGCATGCTCGACAGTTCTGCGGGGAACACATCCGGAAAATCACATACCACAGGAACAGAATCAATAGTGGGAGTCTCAGCACTGACGTCTCTCACATAAGCCAAATAAGACAGACACCCTTTCTCCATCATACACTGAGCCTTCAGGTATGAAATCACCCTACTAGGCACATAATCAACGGAATCTCTCCACTCAACCCTCATAAATCCCTGCATCGCTAAGGTCACAGTCTTAGTGTGAAAATCTAGAAGAGCATGACATGGAGAAAGCCAACCCATGCCCAATTTCATATCAAAATCCACCATACTGAGTAATAACAAATCCACTCGGCTCTCCAGACCCGCAAAAGATACCACACATGACCGATACACGCGGTCCACAACAATAGTATCACCCACTGGAGTTGACACATGAACAGATATAACTAAGGACTCACGGAGCATATCCAGAAACTGAGCAAAATATGACGAAACATAGGAATATGTGGAACCAGATCAAATAAGATCGAAGCATCTCGATGAAAAATTGAAACAATACCTGTAATCACGACATCCGAGGCCATACCATCTGGTCTGGCTAGAAGTGCATAAAAAATAGGCCTGACCTCCACCTGATCGACCTTCCCCTCTAGAGCGGCCTCTAGCTGCCTGACCTCCACCCCTAGCTTCCTGGGTGATTGAGGAAGTAACTGAAGCTGAAGTTGAGGGCTGACCCCTCTGCTGAGATGGACCCCCAAGAAGACGAGGACAATGCCTCCTCATACCCAAACTCTCCACACTCGTAACAACTCCCTGGTGCGGGGGACAGTAACTGAAGGGAACCCCTAGCACCGGGATAACTGATAGAAGCACCTGGCATGGAGGAACCCTGAACTGATGGTGCACGGGATGAGCTTTGGGCTGGAAGGGAACTGAATGATGAGCGGCCCGAATGAGAACTGCGAGAACCATGTCCCGATGACGCACCACTATAAGTTCGACGAGCTGGCGGAGTAGGCCTAAATGGGTGGCCTCTACTATGTTGAAACTGACCCCTGGAGGGAACACTACCAAAGCTGCCAGATCCTCAGGGCCTCTTTGCCTCCCTTTCATCTCGCTCCTGGCGATGAACTGACTCAATCTCTCGGGAAATATCAACAACCTACTCAAAAGTAGCACCTGATACCCTTGCTCTGGTCATAATATTACAAAGCTGAGATCAAGGATGATGAATGGGTCAAAACCCGGCTAGAACAGTTAAGTATGATTGATGAAAAGCGGATGGCTGCAGTTTGTCACGGGCAATTGTACCAACAAAGAATAGTCCGCGCTTACAACAAGAAAGTACGGCCTAGAAACTTTGAAGTGGGGAAACTCATTTTAACATGTATTCTCCCGCATCGACAGGAAGCAAAAGGAAAGTTCGCTCCGAATTGGAAAGGTCCATACATTAGTAGAAAACTGCTGCCAAAAGGGGCATTGTACTTAGGAGATATTGAAGGAAATGACTCTGAAACGGCTGTCAATGCAGACGCAATCAAAAGGTATTATGTTTAGCCCCTTTCGCGGTCTTAATACTCTCTGATTGGGATGACGAAGGCTTTCATTCTCGCTGCCCCAAATACTATCAACCCTTTGCAAACCCTTTGAGCTGGTTACTCTTCTTTGATCACCCTCTTTGAACCAGAAAGTGATATAAAAATAAAAATCAAAACAAAAACAAAATGTTTCCTTGAACTATTTTCGACTTGATTCTTAAAGGATACGTAGGAAGCCTCACTCTAGGATTCAATCACATCAAAATAAAAATCAAAATTCCCCCCGAAGATGAAACTAGAGCAGAATTTATAACGGTTCGGTGATACTTTCGCCCGAAAGGTTCCAAAGTTGTAATTCAATTCAAATTCTTCTACCTAAATCCTGTTCAAGTCCTTCAGATAATCGGTAAAGATGTCCAAAATTGGAGAACACAATTACATTGATTTGATGCGGCCAAATGAGAGAAATAAAATGAGAGAGTCTTATCGGTGAAAATCCACACGGGCACCGTAAGGCGATGGTAAGCAGAGAAACTTAAAATGAGAGAGTCTTGTTAGTGAAAACTCGCAAATATCACTATAAGGCGACGTCAAGAAGACAAATGAGAGAGTTTAGTCGGTGAAACCCGCAAAGGGTACCGCTGATCGAAAAAGAGGATCATCGGTCATGGACATGGACACGGTCCTGGTCAAAGTTTCCCAATCTTGAGGTATAAGCTATGATGGATTTCCTAGAGTTGGATGGTTCTCACAGATCGGACATTCAGTCCAAGAGGCATGTCATGTTCATTGAAGGCTGCATAACACTCCAGATAAGTCCTTCTTTCCTTTCCCTGAAAGGGATACCTCTTGTCTAAATTCATTTTGTTATCTATTTTCTTTCAATGTCTTTTAGTCTAATTCTATTCTAAATTGATACAAAGAAATAATGGCAAGACCGATCTATAAGGTTCTCATTTGATACAAGCTAGTATGTAAAAAGCGCCCAGCCTCGGTAGGTAGATAGGTCGACCTTGAATGGCCATTATGGCTGATGTTTTAAGAATCAAGAATTCCTAAAAGGAAAGGGATCAAAGTCAAAATGACACAAAGGCAAAATAAAGTTAAAGAAGGTTAAGCCTTACATGATTAACCGTCCTGATAAAGTTTTGGAAAAGTCAATATCTCCAGGGTTAGAAATGAAACCAATCCCCAGAGAGCAAGCGAGCAGTTGATATCTTCATCAAAAGGACGGGCCGAGATCAAATGACCAAAATAATCAAGGCCGCAAAACCAACCATCGTATCAAACTGACAAATTATTCTTTGTTTTAAGAAAGCAGGAAATAGGTGCAACCCAAAAACAACCTTTCAAAAAGCAGGGGCAACGAAAAAGAAATTGCGCATGGGCTAGAAACAGCTTTGCAAGAACAACTTCAAAAGGGAAGTCTCCTCACAATTCTTTCTCGCATTCACTTATTCTCTGAAAATAAAAGAAGAAAAGTAGAAATGATTTAAAACTACAATAGTATAGGGTCTCTAGTCCCTAGCTACATCTCTTCCAACATAGGGTCCCATTCCCTTGTTGATGCCAACATAGGGTCTTCCATTACCTAGTTGATGGCTTTCCAACATAGTGCCCCACTCTCTAGTTGATGCCAGCATAACCTGATGACTCTCCAACATAGGTTCCCACTCCCTTGTTGATGCCAGCATAACCTGATGACTCTCCAACATAGGGTCCCACTCCCTAGTTGATGCCAGCATAACGTGATGACTTTCCAACATAGGGCCCAACTCCCTAGTTGATGCCAGCATAATTTGATGACTTTGCAACATAGGGCCCCACTCCCAAGTTGATGCCAGCATAACCTGATGACTTTCCAACATAGGGCCCCACTCCCTAGTTGATGCCAGCATAACCTGATGACTTTCCAACATAGGGCCCCACTCCCTAGTTGATGCCAGCATAACTTCATGATTTTTCCAACATAGGGTCCCACTCCCTTGTTGGTACCAGTATAACCTGGTGACTTTCCCAACATAGGGTCTTTAATCCCTAGTTGAATTTATTTTTAGACATAGGGTCTCCACTCCCTAGTCCACATTTACTCCGGGTACACCATTCCCGCCATTTTATTGCTTTCAATAATGAAGTAGTATAGAATTTTATTACAATAACTCACAAAATATTCCTAGTGAAAACTGGGGTAGAAAATTGTGTTCGTTTGTTTTGATCCCTGAGCAGGTTATACCTTAAAGCACTGGGTTCAGGATGACAAAATAAGAAGTCTCAATCCAGAATAAAAGAAAAAGAAGAAAAGAAAAGTTAAACCCAAAGTACAGAAGCGGAGAAGATGTGAACTTCTCAAGATGAGATTGAAGTCACAAGCTTTGCATGCCCCATCTTGATCCGAAAAAGATGAAGAAGATTGAACCAGCACCTGCAACTAACAAGCATCAAGATCCATGTTAGAGTTTGCATAAAGAACTAGCCAATACTCGAGACCAAGCTTCGGAAAATTCACAAATAGGAATCTTGTAACTCGTAGCTGATAGGCTTAATTAGTTTTCTTCATTTTGAATTTGGTGTGATAATGAGTTCAGTAGCAGTAACAGCAACAACGGCAATGAAATCATAGCTTTCCGGTAGTCCCAGCTACCAAAACTTCCAGAACTACATTGGCATTATTCCTTTATAGCCAAGGATATGTAGGAAACCTTTGAAGCAAGGTACGGTCAAACATTTTCAAAATGCTTCTCATGGAGTGGCAAAACGTGTAAAACTTGTTCGTAACTGCTCACTTTGTCTTTGCCCGAAAACTCTTCATGTTTCCGAGCAAAGAGGGCAGTTGTGAGCATGTAATTTGTACCCTATAAAAATATTCCTACAAAATTAATAAATAAATTAGTCCTATTTATTTTAGATTTTTTTTTAGGATTTTTTGGTAATTATTTGAAATTATTTGCATTTAGTTGCATTTTCCATTTTTAAAATTATAAAAAACTAATAAAAAATATTTAAATCTTCATCATGTTGCATTATTAGGTTGTTAATTTCATTTAATACCTAATTACTTAATTTGATTATATCGTTTAACGAAAAACACAAAAATTATTTATGTTTGACATTTTTAGTTTCAATGATTAAAACTAGTAATTTCCTTTTTAAAGCTTAAGATTGACTAATTGTGTAAATAATACAAATAGATAAGTAGTGTAATTTTATAATCTGAGATAATTTAGTGTTTAATTTAGGATTTAATTAAAATTAGTTAGGTTTTAAAATTAATTAAGCAAAAGGGATTTAATTAGCCTAAAATCGGACTGGGCTAGTATGAAACCAAGCCCAATCCCAAAAACTTAACCCAAAATACCCAAGCCCAACCCCCTTAAACCGGTCCGCCCCATATAAACCAGACGGCGTCGTTTAGCACCAATCAATCCAGGTCGTTGATCTTTGATAGGGCCCAAAACTCCCCTCCCCTAAGTATATATATGTCCAAACCCTCTCTTACCCCCCCCCCCATTTCACACACCCCTCACTCTCTCACATCTTTCTCTCTCTCTAGCCGCCCCCAAACCTAAACCACCACCAAAACCTAGTCGCCTTTCCGTCCTAAACCACCACCAAACCCTAGGCGCCCTTATATCCCCCTCCCACGGTGCCGCCTTAAATCGCCTAAGGTGGCGGCGGAACCTAAAACCACCATAAATCCACCCTACTCTCTCCCCTTACTCCTCCTAAACATCACCTCACCCCAAAACCCCATAAAAACCAACAGATTCTACACCTAAAAAAATGGCCAAAACCCAAACGCCGCCCTAGCCCCGCCGCCGGAAATCACCTAGGGAAGAGGTGGACTTCCAAAAGCACTCAAACTCACCCCATAACTTCCCTTCACTCTTCTAAACCTCATCTCACCAACCAAATCCCCAAAAAACCTACCAATAATCACATATCTCAGATCTGGAGATTTAGAAACCCTAGATCTGTTTTTCTTTTCTTCAAAAATCCAACTTAGTTTGTCAAAAAATCCTCATGCCAATATCTCCCATCAGGGATCTCAGATTCCCGATGGGTATATTGGCATGAGGGTTTTTTCACGGCTAGATCTCTTTTTTTTATATCTTTCTGTTATTTTCCATTCTGTTTTCTTCCTTATTTTTATATTATTAGTGCATGCTTTTTGTTTTTACTGTTTTATTTATTATTGTTTGATTATTCTGTTTACATTAATTAATTAATTAATTAAACGGACTTAATTAAGATGAGGTAAAATAATGTTAGATTAGTTTACTTTTCCTTTTCTGCTTTCTCTTTTTTATTTTTTTTTATTGCCATTATATGTTTATCTTCATTAATTTTACATTACTGTTTTGTTTATCTATTTTGTTAAACAAATTACTGATATTTTATTATTAATTATTTGCAATTTTATTTAGTTATTGTTTGAGAACTGGACCTCACTGAAGTGGCCCGTTCTATCAGGCTCGTAGCTTTGTTAAAAGCTTAAGAGCCCAGGCCAAGAGTCACCTAAATCAGGCCCAGAAACCAACTTGGTTCTGAGGTAATTCCAAGACCCTTAAAGGTCTGTTTAGGAATCCTACTTCTGAAAATTATGCAGAAAATACTAGAACCTTCTAGAATAAGGGACAGTTGTCCCAATGCTGAGTAGGAAAATAGGGATAAGATCCAAAATTATCCAAAAACTGGACACTTGTCCATTTTCGGAGATAAGTAAGGTACTAGACATTGGACAGCTGTCCATTTCTGTTAAGAAAGATGTCATTTTCCTAATTTATAGGGAATTCTGGTAGATTCTTTGTACCCTAATTCTTATCCCTTTTCACTTCCTCACTCTATAAATACACTCTTCTTTTTTTATTAGATACACACAATAGCTAACCACCTACACACACAAATACGCAAAAACACATAGAAAATCCCTGCACTACCTTAAGATTTTCTCTTCATTTTTCAAAAGATATTTTTCTGGAAAAATCATACTTGATCTTTCAGAAACAAAAAGATAAAATCCTTTCCCGTTTTCCTTTTAAAAAACGGACAGTTTCTTCTATTCTACTGGGTTTCATTGCTGTTGCTTTGCTTCAAGTTTTGTTCTGAGACTTATTTTCTTGTTTATTTTCTCTTGCTTCTATCAAGGTACTTTCTTAACAATGTAAAAAAATTTCATTTTTCTTATTACTATGTTTACTTTGTTGTTTATCAAAGTTTGTGGTTGGTTTGAATGTGACTTTATGCTTAAGATAAGTTATTACATAAAAGTTGTATGATTAGAAATTGTGTGCAAATTCATGTAGAGTTAATTATTTACACTGTTTTTAGGAGATTTAAGTTATGATTAGCTTTAATGTTAAAGTATTCTGAAAAGTACAAAATTTGTTTAAAGCTTTCGTATTCATGAAATCTGTTCACCCGTATGTGGTAGTAGAAGCAAAAGAAAAATAGCACAGATAATTTGTTAAGTATGTCATGACCCAAACTGGAGAATCATGACTAGCACCCGGACCATACTTGCCGAGCACCAACGTACATTTTATCTAACCTTCTTATCATCTTTAAGGGATAACGAGATCAATATAAATGGTAGATATGGAACATGAACATACATCACATGGGATGACAAGATTCCTAAGAAACTACATAAAAGTTATGAACTACAACGCTACCATGAAAGACTATACAACAAAAATCAGCCAACAAGGCATACCAAACTATACATGAGTTGACACCTGTCTATGAGCCTCTAAAGGAGAATAACTAATGCAACATAAACGGAACAGGGCCACGACATACCCATAATATCTATAATTAAAATGCATACCAAGACCACGGCAAGTCCGGAGAAGGGATCTCGCCTATAACCGCTGAATTGGAAAGCCTATTGTGGTGGGAGATCTTTGTCTACCTGTCTATCAGGACTTGCAGCATGACATGCAGCGTCCACAAATAAAAGGACGTCAGTACGAATAAAGTACTGAGTAAGTAAGGTAGGAAAGCATAAATAAGAACAGTAATGTAAAGAAAGATGTAGGAGATACAACCTGTAGCATCTGAGTGCTTCTAAAAGACATTAACATGAAATGCATGATATATATATATATATACACATAATCTTTTTAAACATCTGCCTCTGTGGGCATCATTGTAACGACCCGACCGGTCATTCCGTGAGATTTACCACGTTTCCCCTATTTCTGCATTTGTTATATATCGCTATCCTGTTTTGATGTGTTGGATCAGTTGGTTTGGGTCCGGAGTGGTTATGGTGAGAGTTTAGGCATTTAGCCTTTTAAAGTAGCCTAATAGTTGAGAAAGTCAACTGAGCGTTGACTTATTGGTAAAAAACCTCGGAATGCATATTTTATGGCTCGGATAGCTTCGCTAGGTGATGTGGGACTTAGGAGCGTGTTCAGAACATTTTTGTGATGTCTGGTGTAGAATTAGGCTTGACTTGGCGAAAGTAAGTTTTTGGCGATTTTCGGTCAGCAATGAAAAATAGGTTATCAGCATCGGAGTGGAATTCCGGAAGTTGGAGCAGGTTCATAATGTCATTTTGGATATGTCTGCAAAATTTCAGGTTAATCGGAGGTGTTTTGGTTGGTTTCCGCGTAGTTGGCGAAATTTGAAAGTTTCAAAGTTCTTAGGCTTCAATTTGATGTAAACTTGGTGTTTTCGTGTTGTTTTTGGTGTTTCGAAGACTCGACTAAGTTTGAATAATGTTATGGGATATGTTGGTATGTTTGGTTGAGGTCCCGAGGGCCTCGGGTGTGTTTCGGATTGTTAACGGACCAACTTTTGGCTTGAAATCTGGGTAGATTTCTGCTGGTGTGAGGTTCTGGTTTCCTTCTACGCGATCGCGTGAGGATGTTTCCGATTGCGTAGGGTAAAATAGTGAGGCAGGATTTTTTTTATATGTGATCGCGTGGTGGATATCGCGATCGCGTGAGTATGAGGTTGTTGGTCAGTGCGATCGCGTGGTGTTGTTTTCGATCGCGTAGAGTTAAAGGGGCGCGTGAGTGAGTTGGGCCTTTGTTCTTCGCGATCATGTGGAGTGGTTTGCGATCGCACGGGTTTATGTACTGATGAATCGCAATCGCGTGAGGATGTCTGAGATCGCGTAAGGTAATTTCATGGGGCAGCAGATTTTTTCTTCGCGATCGCATGCCAAAGTTTGCGATCGCAGTGAAGGAATTATTTTAGCTGGGCAGAATGTTTAGAAGGCTGAACTGCGAATTTGGCTTACATTTCCTCCATTGTTGCATGCTAATTGAGAGCTTTTGAGAGGGATTTGAAGGGAAATCATTTGGAGGTAATAATTTCAACTTCATAACACGTTTTTATGTCAATTCCTAAGCGATTAAACCATAAAAATTCTTGAAATTGAACCAAAATTGGGGAAGAAGGGTGCATGGAAAATTTATTTTTCTTTTGAGAATTTGAGTGGGCAATTGTGGTCCGATTTTAGTGTTCTTGGTATGGGTAGAATCGTGGGATGATGAGGTTTCTAATGATGTAAAAATTATCGAGTTTCGAGACGTGGTCTCGGGGCTCGAGTTTGGCCGAATTTCGAGATTCTTGTGTAATTTGATAATTTTCGATTGGGTTGAGTTCCTTTGATATATATTGATGATGTTAAACTGGTTTTGGCTAGATTCGGAGCAATCAGGAGCCAATTTTGAGGGGCAAGTGCATTACGGACTAGTGTCACGGCCCGGTAGAGGTAAGTAATGGCTATAAGTCTTGTCCTGAGGATATAAAACCCTGGACTTCGTATTTCTTACTGTTTTTAGAATGGCATACATGTCAGATGGCGAGTATGTGGCGCGTACTGACTTTTGGATTAGACTAGTTCCTCTCCGCGGCAACTAATGAGTTGTATATTTACTCAAAGTCTTATATTAATTATGTTCTAAATAATTGTGTAATATTTTGGTTGTGAACCATGTTTGGGGCCTAGTGCCGATCTGTTTTAACACCTTGGGGGCTATTTTGATGATATTCTCACTACTTTGAAACTATGATTTTACACTCAGTGTTTCTTGTGAAATTGTTGACACTCCTATTTAATGATATTATGATTTCTTGAAATGAAATGCTAATTGGGTCGAAACCCCGTTTATTTATGGACCGAGTGGCATGTTGAGAGTGTATGACAGAGTGAGGCCGAGGGCCAATGTTGTGAGGATATATATGATATGAGACAGGCCGTGATCCTGGGAGTGATTGATGCCATGATATGGCTTGTTTATTAGCGCTTGGGTTGAAGGAGCCCCTCCGAAGTCGGAGTCTGTACACACCCCCAGTGAGCGCAGGTACCTACTGACTGCGAGTGCCGAGTGCTGAGTGTCGAGTGCCGAGTGACGAGTGATTGGGAGGTATGAGTGACTATGAGGTGCTGAGTGACTGATTATGAGTGGCTGTGAGGCATGCCCGAGGGGCCGATTATGATATATGCCTTTGCCCGAGGGGCTACTGATGATTTTACTACTTTCACGCTGAGCTTATTAAATGTGCTTTGCCCGAGGGGCCTCTATATTATTCATTTCTTTTTATATACTAAACCTTTCGGTTAAACTTGTTGAAAAATATACATTTTTAAAAGGGCTTTTCTGAAGTTGATTTTAAGGCATGACGATTTCATACATCTATGTTATACTATTGGAAAGTAAGGATGCGCCACTTTTGATTGAAGACATTGATTTTATATGTTCTTGCTGCTCAGACTTGATTTATTTTCATTACTACTGAGTTGGTGTACTCACATTACTCCCTGCACCTCTGTGTGCATATTCAGTAGCAGATATCGAGCATTAGCCTTTATTCCACAGCGGAGCCAGATTTGCGGGATATAAAGGTAGATGTTCACCGTCCGCAGCATCTCTGTTTTTACCTCCCTATTGTATCTTCATTTCATTCAGAGGTTTTGTATTATGACAGTATATTATGACTTATTCTTCTACATGCTCATGACACGTTGGCTCCGGGTTTTGGGGTTGGCAGTATTGTATTGTGATGACCTACTTTATTCGGTAGTTTCTGCATATGTATGAAATGCTCAGATTTTGGAAATGGGATTTCAAAGGTAATTGTGAACATGTGATATATTGGCTAGCCTAGTTCCACGATAGGCGCCATCACGGCCGGCTTAGGATTTGGGGTCGTGACAGTTTGGTATCAGAGCCCTAGGTTACATAGGACTTGATGGTCATGAGTAGGTTTAGTAGAGTCTTGCGGATCGGTACGGAGACGTCTGTACTTATCTTCGAGAGGCTGCCGAACTTTTAGGAAATATTTCTATCTTTCTTGAACTCTTTCATGTTGATCTATTGATTCTTAAAATATGAACTTACGTTGTTTCATTCTCTCACAGATGGTTAGGACATGCCGTACCGATCAGAGTGACCAGTCACCGGCTAGACCAGCGAGAGGTCAAGGCCGCGGCCGAGGCCGTGGTAGAGGTAGGGGCCAGCCCGCGCAGCAGCCGGGGCAGTACCTCAGGATCCCCCTATCGATCATGATCAGGTTCCCGCCGATGGTGTCCCAGCGGGACAGGCTCAGGCACCAGCAGTGCCTATGGTTATTCCGGGTCTTCAGGAGGCCCTGTCTCAGATATTGACAGTATGCCCCGGTTTGGCTCAGGCAGCCGCCATGTCTTTTTCTGCCACTACAGCCCAGGCCGGGGGAGGTGATCAGACTCCAGCTGCCCGGGCACCTGAGCAGGCTGCACAAGGTATTCAGGCACCGGGATCAGCCCCAGCTCCGCTAGTTGCTCCGGTTCACGATTATGTGGTCCCTTCTATGCCTGAGGACGAGCAGCGCAGGTTGGAGTTATTCAGCAGACTTCAACCTCCGACTTTCAGCGGTACAGAGGGTAAGGATGCCCAGGTATTTCTAGATAGGTGCCAGAGGATACTGCGTACTGCGAGTATTTTGGAGACCAGTAGGGTCTCATTTGCTACATTTCAGTTTGCGGGTGCTGCTTTTACATGGTGGGAGTCACTCGAGAGGCGTAGACCGGTTGGTTCAGCACCTTTTACCTGGCTGCAGTTCTCCACGATCTTTTTGGAGAAGTATGTTCCTCATTCCCACAGAGAGGAGCAGCGCAGGCAGTTTGAGCAGCTGCGCCAAGGAGAGTTATCAGTTACTCAGTACGAGATGAGGTTCTCCGAGTTGGCTAGGTATGCTTCTGAGATTGTCCCTACTGATAGAGAGAGGGTGAGGAAGTTTTCGGATGGTCATTCTTATCACCTTTGGCTGCTTATGATTCGGGAGAGAGTATCAGGTGCTTCATTCGAGCAAGTTGTTGGCATAGCTCGAGATATTGAGTCTGTTCGCCGCCAAAAGCGGGAGGAGAGGGAGGCCAAGAGGCCTCATGGTTCGGGAAGTTCCAGTAGTGCTCCCTTCAGGGGACAGTTTCAGCAAGGTTGGTGCTGTTCATTCAGGCCTCCTCGATTAGGCCGTCCAGCATATGGTGGTGCCTCCTCGGGGCAGGGTCCCCGTGGTTCTCAGTCAGCCCGTACTTTCATTTGATGCCCTCCAAGCTCAGAGTGCAGCTCGAGCACCTCCAGTTCAGGGTTCATCTATACAGGAGTCTTCCAGTGGCCGTACAGGTGCAAGGGGTTTCTATCAGTCCCCGCATCCAGCTCTATGGAGTTTCTTTGAGTGTGGAGAGTTCGGGCACGTGCGGAGGCAGTGTCCCCACCATTCCGGTAGATCTTCTCAACAGAGGGGCCAGCCATCGACTTCAGCTCCATTCGCTTCACCACCCGCCCAGGCAGCCAGGGGTGGTGGTCAGTTAGCCAGAGGCCGCCCTAGAGGGGGAGGTCGAGCAGGGGGTGGCCAGGCTCGCATGTATGCATTTCCATCCAGGACGGATGCTATGGCCTCAAATTCCGTGATCGCAGGTATTGTTTCACTTTGTTTCCATGATGCCTTGGCTTTATTTGACCCTGGTTCCACATATTCCTATGTTTCTTCATATTTTGCCGGTTTTCTGGATATGCCCCGTGAGTCTCTAGTCACCTTTGTTCATGTGTCGACTCCGGTGGGCGATACTGTTGTTGTGGACCGTGTGTATCGGTCGTGCATTATATCTATTGGGGGTCTAGAGACCTGAGTGGACCTACTGTTACTCAGCATGGTCGATTTTAACGTGATACTGGGCATGGTTTGGTTATCTCTCTGCCATGTTGTTCTTGATTGTCACGCTAAAACCGTGACCTTAGCTATGGCGGGGTGCCCGAGGGTTGAGTGGAGAGATTCTTCCGAGTATATGCCTAGCAGGGTGATTTCGTACCTGAAGGCTCAGTGCATGGTTGAGAAAGGGTGTTTATCTTATTTTGCCTTTGTGAGGGATGTCGGTGGTGAGACTCCCTCTATTGATTCAAGTCCTGTGGTCTGTGACTTTTCGGATGTGTTTCCTGCAGACCTGCCAGGCATGCCACCTAACAGGGATATTGATTTTGGTATTGACCTGGTGCCAGACACTCAACCTATTTCGATCCCACCATATCATATGGCACCAGCAGAACTCAAGGAATTTAAGGAGCAGCTTCAGGAGCTCCTGGATATGAGGTTCATTCGGCCTAGTGTGTCCCCTTGGGGTGCACCGGTGTTGTTCGTGAAGAAGAAGGATGGGTCCATGCGTATGTGTATTGACTATCGGCAGTTGAATAGGGTTACGGTGAAGAACCGGTATCCTTTGCCCCGCATTGATGATTTGTTTGACCAGCTTCAGGGAGCCAGAGTGTTTTCCAAGATTGATTTGAGATATGGGTATCATCAGTTGAGGATTCAGGATTCTGATATTCCAAAGACTGCTTTCAGGACCAGATATGGTCAATATGAGTTCTTGGTTATGTCGTTTGGGCTGACCAATGCCCCAGCTGCATTCATTCAATTGATGAATAACGTGTTTCAGCCTTATCTTGATTCCTTTGTCACTGTGTTCATTGATGACATCCTTGTTTATTCTCGTAGCCAGGAAGAGCATGCTCAGCATTTGAGCACAGAGGTTGGAGGAGAAGCTTTATGTGAAATTCTCCAAGTGTGAGTTTTGGCTTGGTTCGGTAGCTTTCTTGGGGCACGTGGTGTCCAGTGAGAGGATTCAGGTTGATCCAAAGAAGATAGAGGCATTTCAGAGTTGGCCCAGACCGTCTTCAGCTACATAGATTAGGAGTTTCCTTGGTTTGGCGGGATATTACCGTCCCTTTGTGGAGGTATTCTCTTCGATTGCTTCGCCTTTGACCAGATTGACCCAGAAGGGTGCTCTATTCAGATGGTCTGATGAGTGTGAGGAGAGCTTTCGGAACCTCAAGTCAGCATTGACTACAGCTCCAGTATTAGTATTTCCTGTTGGTTCGGGTTCTTACACAGTATATTGTAATGCTTCTAGGGTTGGCTTGGGAGCGGTATTGATGCAGGACGGTAGGGTGATTGCCTACGCATCCAGACAGTTGAAGGTGCACGAGAAGAATTATCCACTACACGATCCTGAGTTAGCTGCCATTGTTCATGCCTTGAAGATTTGGCAGCATTATTTGTATTGAGTGCAGGGTGAGATTTTAACTGATCATCGCAGTTGCAGTATCTGCTGAGGTAGAAGGACTTGAATTTGCATCAAAGGAGATGGTTAGAGCTCCTCAATGATTATGACCTCACTATCTTATATCATCCGGGGAAGGCCAATGTAGTGGCTGATGCCTTGAGTCGCATAGCAGAGAGTTTGGGGAGTTTATCCTACCTTCTAGTAGTAGAGCAGCCATTAGCCCTTGATGTTCAGGCCTTAGCAGGTCAGTTGGTGAGGTTGGATCTATCAGAGCCCCCGCGGGTGTTGGCTTGTGTAGCCTCTTGGTCTTCTCTTTACGATCAGATTAGAGCACTCCAGTATGATGATCCACATTTGCTTGTTCTTCAAGACCGAGTCTGTCGCGGTGATGCCAGGGATGTGGTTATTGGTGACGATGGGGTCATAAGGATGCAGGGCCATATTTGTGGGCCCTATGTAGATGGGCTTCGAGATTTGATTCTAACAGAGGCTCATAGTTTGCGGTATTCCATCCATCCGGGTGCCGCAAAGATGTATCAGGATTTGAGGCAGCATTATTGGTGGAGGAGAATGAAGATGGATGTTATGGAGTTTTTGGCTCGGTGTCTCAACTTTCAGCAGGTCAAGTATGAGCACCAGAGACCTGGTGGATTGCTTCAGAGGTTTGATATTCCGGAGTGGAAGTGGGAGCGGATCACCATGGATTTCGTTGTTGGACTCCTACGGACTTCGAGGAGGTTTGGTTCTATATGGATTATTGTGGATCGGCTGACAAAGTCCGCGCACTTCATTCCTGTTGGTACTATGTATTCATCGGAGAAGTTAGCTGATATTTATATCAGGGAGATTGTCCGATTGCATGGTGTTCCAGTTTCTATCATTTCCGACAGAGGCACTCAGTTCACATCTCAGTTTTGGAGAGCCGTGCAGAGAGAGTTGGGTACTCAGTTTGAGTTGAGCACAGCGTTTCATCCTTAGACCGATGGGCAGTCGGAGCGACCATTCAGATTTTGGAGTGTATTTTATGTGCTTGTGTGATTGACTTTGGTGGTTCATGGGATCAGTTTCTGCCACTAGCGGAGTTTGCATATAATAACAGCTATCAGTCGATCATGCAGATGGCTCTGTATGAGGCTTTATATGGTAGGAGGTGCAGATCTCTGGTTGGTTGGTTTGAGCCGGGCGAGGCTAGGTTATTGGGCACAGACTTGGTTCAGGATGCTTTGAGTAAGGCAAAGTTGATTCAGGAGCGGCTTCGCACGCCGCAGTCTGGGCAGAAGAGTTTTGTGGACCGGCAGGTCCGAGATGGGTCTTTCATGGTTGGGGATAAGGTGTTGCTAAAGGTGTCACCCATGAAGGGTGTTATGAGATTTGGGAAGAGAGGGAAGCTGAGTCCCAGGTTCATTGGGCCATTTGAGGTGCTTCAGAGGATTGGGGAGGTGGCTTATAGGCTTGTTATGCCTCCCACTTTGTCGAGTATTCATCCAGTATTCCATGTTTCAATGCTCCGGAAGCATGTTGGCGACCCTTCCCATGTTTTGGACTTTGGCACGGTTCAGCTCGAGGGTGATATGTCATATGAGGTAGAGCCAGTGGCTATTTTTGGTCGACAGGTCAGGAAGCTAAGGTCTAAGGATATAGTTTCAGTGAAGGTTTAGTGGAGAGGGCAGCCGGTGGAGGATGCCACCTAGGAGACCGAGCGGGAGATGCGATACAGATATCCTCACTTATTTGAGACTCCAGGTATGTTTCTAGACCCATTCAAGGACGAACGTTTGTTTAAGAGGGGAGGATGTAATGACCCGACCGGTCGTTCCTTGAGATTTACCCTGTTTCCCTTATTTTTGCATTTGTTAAATATCGCTATCCTGTTTTTGATGTGTTGGATCAGTTGGTTTGGGTCCAGAGTGGTTATGGTGAGAGTTTTGGCATTTAGCCTTTTAAAGTAGCCTAATAGTTGAGAAAGTCAACTGAGAGTTGTCTTATTGGTAAACGACCTCGGAATGCGGATTTTATTGGCCGAATTTCGAGATTCTTGTGTAATTTGATAATTTTTGATTGGGTTGAGTTCCTTTGATATATATTGATGGAGTTAACCTGGTTTTGGATAGATTCGGAGTAATCGGGAGCCAATTTGAGGGGCAAATGCATTGCGGACTAGTGTCGCGGCCTGGTAGTGGTAAGAAATGGCTATAAATCATTTTCTGAGGGTATGAAACCCCGGACTTCGTATTTTATACTTTTTTTCGAATGGCGCACATGTCGGATGACGAGTATGTGGCGCGTACTGACTTTTGGATTGGACTAGGTCCTCTCTGTGGCGACTAATGAGTTGCATATTTACTCAAAGTCTTATGTTAATTATGTTCTAAAGAATTGTGTAATATTTGGGCAGTGAGCCATGTTTGGGGCCTAGTGCCGATCTGTTTTAACCCCTTGGCGGCTATTTTACTGATATTCTCATTACTTTGAAACTATGATCTTACACTGAGTCTTTCTTGTGAAATTGTTGACACTTCAATTTAATGATATTATGATTTCTTGAAATTAAATGCTAATTGGGTCGAGAAACCCATTTATTTATGGCCCGAGTGGCATGTTGAGAGTGTCTGACTGAGTGAGGCCGAGGTCCAATGTTGTGAGGATATTTATGATATGAGACAGGCCGAGAGCCTAAGAGTGATTGATGCCATGATTTGGCTTGTTTATTAGCGCTTGGGCTGAAGGAGCCCCTCCGAAGTCGGAGTCTGTACACACTTCTAGTGAGCGCAGGTACCTATTGAGTGCGAGTGCCGAGTGACGAGTGATTTGGAGGTATGAGTGACTTTGAGGTGCTGAGTGACTAATTATGAGTGGTTGTGAGGCATGCCCGAGGGGCCGATTATGATATATGCTTTTGCCCGAGGGGCTACTGATGATTTTACTACTTTCACGCTGAGCTTATTAAATGTTCTTTGCCCGAGGGGCCTCTATATTATTCATTTCTTTTTATATACTAAACCTTTCGGTTAAAGTTGTTGAAAAATATACATTTTTAAAAGGGCTTTTCTGAAGTTGATTTTAAGGCATGACGATTTCATACATCTATGTTATACTATTGGAAAGTAAGGATGCGCCACTTTTGATTGAAGACATTGATTTTATATGTTCTTGCTGCTCAGACCTGATTTATTTTCATTACTACTTAGTTGGTGTACTCACATTACTCCCTACACCTCTATGTGCATATTCAGGAGCAGATATCGAGCATTAGCCTTTATTCCGCAGCGAAGTCATATTTGCGGGATATAGAGGTAGTTGTTCCGCGTCCGCAGCATCTCTGTTTTTCCCTCCCTGTTGTATCTTCATTTCATTCGGAGGTTTTGTATTATGACAGTATATTATGACTTATTCTTCTAGATGATCATGGCACGTTGGCTTCGGGTTTTGGGGTTGGCAGCATTGTATTGTGATGACCTACTTTATTCGGTAGTTCTTGTATATTTATGAAATGCTCAGATTTTGGAAATGGGATTTTAAAGGAAATTGTGAACATGTGATATATTGGCTATCCTAGTTCCACAATATGCGCCATCACGGCTGGCTTAGGATTTGGGGTTGTGGGCATCATCATCATCATAGAACATTCGCCTCTGTGAGCATCATCATCATCATATCATACCTGGCCTCAAAGAGGACTCGGTAAATCCAACTGATCAATGGTTGCATAATAGTTGCCATACCCGGCCGACTATAGCGCAGCTCGGTAGAGTAAAATAGATACATATATATAATGCATGCAAGACTCTTTGGAATCATGTTCTGAGCAGTTCGGAGCAATATAAGGTCGATATTCTCCGTAAACATCATTAGAGCTAACTCTTCATCAAGAATCTTATAAGAATCAGAAAGTACCAACAACATTGATAACATAAGAATAAGAGAAGCAACCTTAACATCAATTCTTCCATAAGAAGGGAAACAATGTAAGTACTACTAGCTTCTAAGATAAGAGTATCTTTGGAAGCTCGTTCATTGAATTATGTACAATCAGAGTCGTGAAAAAGAAGGAAAGGGATAGCCTCACATACCTTGTATATACTTCCCCAACCTCAAACTACGCAAATGTCACAACTCCTTAATCTACAATAAGAGAAACGACACTATCGTTATCGTTTAAGCGTCATAACTATTATGTATCGACCACAACCTATTTTACGATGAAACGGACAGAACCTTCCCTATTTATATGACTTCACACAAGTCAAAAAAATCACCAAACAGCCCAAGAAACATCAATAATAATCATATTGAGCCTCCCAAAACAGTCCACACACAACCTAATCACTTCACACATAAGACGACCACCGTAGTCGTGTCAAACGACCCTGAAATGTTACAACGAACGACCAGCTAAAAACCCTAAATCTATATGGTTTTTCTCCACACTCTTCCTCCTCAAAAACTCCACAAAACAGTAGTAAAACACGCAGCCCAACAACAACATAAAATAGTCTGCTACAAGTCAAATAACTCGAACTCACGGCTTCCGATCACCGTCCGGTGAGTTCTAACTGTTAGGAAACATATTTATCAACCTTCCTTGTTATTTAAACACTTAAATACAGATATTATATGTTTCTTAACTATGAATTACCTTCCAAAACTCTAACTACAAAGAAAAAGGAGAGGCAATATAATGACACTTACGTCGTAGGGATCGTTTTGATGTTATTGCTTCTCGATTTCTTGCCCGGAATGTTAATCTTCTTTGAAACCCTAGAAGATTGATTGAAGTTATGTTTATGGGTGTTCTCTGGTCGTTTTATTCTGGATATTGAAGAGAAAGACGACCTAAGGTTTATGTATATCAAGTTTGGAAAAGCCAAAGAGGTGCTAGCTTGGCACCCTAGGATTGGTCCATCTTCCGACGCTTATATCTTTCTATCCTGATGTCGTATGAACGAACGATTAAGAGAGTTGGAAACTAAATTCCAAGACCTTAAATTTGGTATATTATATGTCCCAATAAGACCTCATATAGCACATGAAATGTTTTGCTTGCTCAAAAAGCTCTAGTGATCCACCTACTTGTCACTTATGATGTTTGCGCAGTCTCGCGAAACTGCAAATATCTCTCTACTCCTACGTCATATCGATGAACGCTTTAATGCATTGGAAACTATACTAATAGATCTTGTTGGTAGATCATCCAATAATTCCAAGTATATTGGTAGAAAATCTCAGTTACATTTGACCTAATTTTAAGCACATTCTGAGTATAACTTGTGAAGACCTTTGCCGACTTTTGTTCCACAACTTGTTTGACTTCAAAATGTAGAACAAAACTATCATATGATAAAAATTAACTCATAGCATAACCTCATTATTATGTAATGAACCATAGTCTCACCCTAAAGTACATGTTATAACATTCCAAACTCGTCGACTTTCGACGAAACTTATTTTCTTCAATTGGTTTAGCTTCTAAGCTTTCCAACCCTCTTGGTACTCGTTATTCATGATATTAAATATTTGTAACCTCCAATGTAACATGATTAACTTACTTTATATTCCATCAAATATAATCTTATTTCTGAGCTTACATCAATTGACTTACGTTGTACTCTCACGTACGAAAACATGGGGTGTAACATCATTCCCCCCTTTGGAATATTATGCACTTTTCCATATCTTAAGAAATAACTCTTACGAATAATTTAATATTGTATTTTCCATCTAGTGAGTTTTTCGGTGCATAAATCCAAAGGCTAGAACATTCCCCCCTTTAGGCCTCTTTTTCACACCACGACTTGTGGTCGAACTCCTTTCAATGTCGTAACTATTTCTACCTTCTTTCATGCAGCCTAGACAATTCTAACCTTGAATGTACGCCAATGCGACTCTTATCTACTTTGTTATTTCTTGTTAGCTTTTAACTATCTTTATGATTCACTTGGTGAAGATATATTGTACTATGACAAGTTGTCCCTCTGGGCATCTATAGGTGTACTAAAGTTCTTTGTTTGGTATTTTGTTGAACTTACAACTATTGATATATCTTGTTTCATAGCCTCAGTTATCTATACTTATGGCTTTACCACTACTAGGTAGGTCATACTATGCCATAACTCTTACTTCGATTTATTATTATGGAGACTTGCCACCCAACTCCAGGTCTTTCTCTCACCGCTTATCCTATATGTATAAATCTAAGCCATTTAATGTTTCCTCATTACCGTCCATATTAATAATGATCTCATCTCAAACTTTGTAACTTTTATCCATTCATTGTTGATTCACCTTCATATTGATCTATAAACTACCACTGATAATTTAAAATCTCTTATGTTATTTATCATCACTAGGGCTCACGTCTCATCGGGGAACATCTGAAGTGATTTTCCTGATCCACTTAGGGACGACTATAATGCAATAACTGTATTTCATAGCATCCCAATGTGACTCATCTTATGGGGGTATTCTAATCACGTGCAGTTCATGAAATACTTGTTCTCTAAATCATTACTCAATCAAAGGTCTAAACGTCATCCTCTTATCATTTATCACAATTACACCCTTACTTTACTATCATGGTAGCATTCTATCTCTTCTAAATGCTCCTAGTTTTAAACTCCTTTGAGTTCACTCATTATATATTGAGATTTTTATAATTGTATGGAAACCATCAGTTCTCTTTTTGTGATGGGTTTAATCTCGAGGAATTACCTATTCTCGTCACCTTCTCACACACCTTTTCTTATCCTTAATCATGCCTAGATAAAACCTTGTTGCTCTACCATTATTTAGCTTGTGACCTACGCACATCTACTTATACTACTCGTAACCTTCTTTTCATCATGTTAGCACCATAGATTTCCTTTCACGCCTTCTCAGTTGTCTTTAAATGTAAGCAATTATTTTTCCTTGTCGTTCTGCCACTTGCTGCATGGATACTTGGCCTATCGTAGTGCCCATGAATACGGTAGTTCCCTGTAACTCATATGATCTCAATTATCAACTTTTTATTGATTTTTTTTTTCTTCTTCCGTTCATTAGCTACGATAGGTTCCACTTTCTTATGGAGTGCATACAACATTACAGTGAGACTGCTGTTACAAGACCATTTCTACTTTAGTTCAATATGCTTATGTTGCAGCCTGCTTCCTTATTTCCTCAGCTAGTCTTTCGTTGTAGTAATTAGGGAAGAACTTCTAACTCTTATAAAGCTAAGACCTTATTACATTGTATATCCCACGGTATTTCTGATGTTCTTACTCGCCTATCATTATCCTTAGTTACTTACCCCCATGCCCTTGTGCTTGTACGGTTTCTTCTGAATTGAAATTTCAGTTGTCTCCATTGTGGCACTCTCTTTTATTTCCGTAACACTTATATTGTACCTTCTACTACCCCAACTCCTGTCTGAATATTTCTCGAGGATTACGATTTTGTATCTAAGAGACTGAATTTCCTATGTTGGGTTTCACTACGTTTATCTTGCATGATCTACTAATTTTCCTATATCCTCCTATCAATCCATAACTAGGCTCTTCCTGAATCAACTACTGACTACCTATTGGTCCACTCTCATATCTTTATTTTATGTAATGCCTCTTGGGTTATGTCCTTTATCTTAACTTACCTCTTGTACGGGATCTTTATGTATCAAGTTTTCATTCCCACTTATATATCAATATCATCGAGTGCGAAACCCTTATTGATTCTCCCCAACATCATGCTTGCATAATGTTCTGGAGTTATATTATATCTGTAGGATATGAATAAATGCAATCTTATTCCTTTCACCTTTTTACCACATTCTTCCTTTACCATTCGATATTTACCTCTTCATCTTTGGCATTGTTTTTCTACATCTTCACAGACATTACTCGCCTTGCGGTAACCCTTCTACACCAGGTATAATTGAATTTCGTAAACACAAGGGTGGCACGTGGTTTAACCGGCACATTTAGTCCCTTAAGCTTAACTCTGCTCATAGTGCTTGCTTTAGAGAAGCGTCTTCGTGAATGACCTTTAAATGTTATTCTTCTATTGTTCATTCTATTATTGTCGAAATACTATCTTTGAACGATGTCGACTATTACCAATTCCTTTGATCCCTAATTCATGTTCGATTTTTTTTTCTTATTTACTATTCTATATTAATTTCTATTACTTGGGGGGTCTAACTTTTCCTTATCGTAATCACGTGTGAGTCACCAACTCATTTCTCGAAATGAGGGTATGGCTTTATGGCTTACACTTTTGTATTGTCTCAAGGCCTGTCTCCTCTCTTTTTTTTTCCTTCACTTGACTATAGACTTTATCATTATACCATATTCTGATTTACCGCTATCACTCATTTATCACATCTTACTCATAATTTTTCATATACTCTCTTCTTATTCTCATGCTAATATCTCTGTCTATCGCCCTATTATAAAGACTTTAACATGACATTCTTTCACATTTAGCTCCCCCTGCTTCATATCACTGGCTCTTCGGGACGCCTAACATTCTTCTTCTTTTTTTTTTTTTACTAGTGGCTGGAGTCATACTAAGGAAAATACTTATCCCTTCTAGGATCCTAGTGCCTATCTTCTGAAATTTCTGAATATTCTAGTATTCATATCTGACTGTTCTATTCTAGAGTGACCATATGGCTATCTCCAAATGAGAACTATTACCATGTTCTGCACTACCCTTCACAAATGTTAAATAATAGTAACAATCTATCCACAATTTTCGGTTACTCTAATCCCAGCTGGATCCTGATATCCTATCCTTCTCTTAAATTATTTCAATTAGCTCCCATAGGGCATAATTGAGATTGGTATGGACAATTGTAGATATCTCTGTTACTGTTGAAAGTAACTAAAAATGCTTATATTTATCTGCTAGAATTATAAATACTGATAATCTTTATTAACTAGGTACCTCGTACAATTCTTTATCTTGCTTCTTTTACTTGCTAAAACTCGTATCTACCTTCTGATTCTCTTATTTCTTTTTACCATATGGGTAGATAGATATTCTTTCCTTAGAGCTCCTTATTAAGAAACTAACACATCTTAGTACATACATGATCTGTTGAAGCCCTCACATTTACTCATCATAAGCATGATGCAAAATTGAGTTCCTCTGACTCAACTCTTCCACAGCCCCATTGCAATCTCTTGCCATCCATCTTTCTAGATATATGCATCGTCGTATTATAAATAAGATAGAATTGAGGAAATTGAGTTCTTACGATTGAGCTCTACCACACGATCTAGAGTAAGAAGGAAGAGTAACAGTCCTAAATGCCCTGTAGCCTCTTGCTTATAAGTGTGATCCACAACACACCCATAAACAAGACTCTACTAGACACGGCTCGTAGACAACCCCTAGGACAGACCTGCTCTGTTACCGAGTTTGTCACGACCCAAACTGGAGGATCATGACTAGCACCCGGGCCATACTTGCCGAGCACCAACGTACATTGTATCTAACCTTCTTATTATCTTTAAGGGATAACGAGATCAATATAAATGGTAGATATGGATCATGAACATACATCACATGGGATGACAATATTCCTAAGAAACTGCATAAAAGGTATGAACTACAAAGCTACCATGAAAGACTATACAACAAAAATTAGCCAACAAGGCATACCAAACTATACATGAGTTGACACCTGTCTATGAAGCTCTAAAGGAGCATAAGTAATGCAACATATCCGGAACAAGGCCCCGACATACCCATAATATCTATAACTAAAATGCATACCAAGACCACGGAAAGTCCGGAGAAGGGATATCGCGTATAACCGTTGAACTTGAAAGGCTATTGTGGTGGGGGAGCTTTGACTACCTGTCTATCAGGACCTGCAGCATGACATGCAGCATCCACAAATAAAAGGACGTCAGTACGAATAAAGTACTGAGTACGTAAGGTAGGAAAGCATAAATAAGAACAGTAATGTAAAGAAAGATGTAGGAGATACAACCTGTAGCATCTGAGTGCTTCTAAGAGACATTAACATGAAATGCAAGATACATATATACACATAATATTTTTAAACATCCGCCTCTGTGGGCATCATCATCATCATAGAACATTCGCCTCTGTGGGCATCATCATCATCATATCATACCCGGCCTCAAAGAGGACTCGGTAAACCCAACTGATCAGTGGTTGCACAATAGGTGCCATACCCGGCCGACTATAGCGCGGCTCGGTAGAGTAAAATAGATACATATATATAATGCATGCAGGACTCTTTGTAATCATGTTCTGAGCATTTCGGAACGACGTAAGGTCGATATTCTCCATACACATCATTAGAGATAACTCTTAATCAAGAATCTTATAAGAATCAGGAAGTAACAACAACATTGATAACATAAGAATAAGAGAAGCAACCTTAACATCAATTGTTCCATAAGAAGGGAAACAATGTAAGTACTGCTAGATTCTACAAGTAGAGTATCTTTGGAAGCTCGTTCATTGCATTATGTACAATCGGAGTATTGAAAAAGAAGGAAAGGGATAGCCTCACATACATAGTATATACTGTCCCAACCTCAAACTATGCAAATTTCACAACTCCTTAATCTACAATAAGAGAAACGACACTATCGTTATCGTTTAAGCGTCATAAATATTATGTATCGACCACAACCTATTTTACGATGAAACGGACAGAACCTTCCCTATTTATATGACTTCACACAAGTCAAAAAAATCACCAAACAGCCCAAGAAACATCAATAATAATCATATTGAGCCTCCCAAAACAGTCCACACACAACCTAATCACTTCACACATAAGACGACCACCGTAGTCGTGTCAAACGACCCGGAAATGTTACAACGAACGACCAGCTAAAAACCCTACATCTATATGGTGTTTCTCCGCACTCTTCCTCCTACAAAACTCCACAAAAAAGTAGTAAAACACGCAGCCCAACAACAACACAAAACAGTCCTCTACAAGTCAAATAACTCGAACTCACGGCTTCCGATCACCGTCCGGTGAGTTCTAACTGTTAGGAAACATATTTATCAACCTTCCTTGTTATTTAAACACTTAAATACAGATATTATATGTTTCTTAACTATGAATTACCTTCCAAAACTCTAACTACAAAGAAAAAGGAGAGGCGGTATAATGACACTTACGTCGTAGGGATCGTTTTGATGTTATTGCTTCTCGATTTCTTGCCCGGAATGATAATCTTCTTTGAAACCCTAGAAGATAGCTTGAGGTTATGTTTATGGGTGTTCTCTGGTCGTTTTATGCTGAATAATGAAGAGAAAGACGACCTAAGGTTTATATATATCAAGTTTGCAAAAGTCAAAGAGGTGCTAGCTTGGCACCCTAGGATTGGTCCATCTTCCGACGCTTATATCTTTTTATCCTGATGTCGTATGAATGAACGCTTAAGAGAGACCTTAAATCTGGTATATTATATGTCCCAATAATACCTCATATAGCACATGAAATGTATTTCTCAATAAGCTCTAGTGATCCACCTACTTGTCACTTATGATGTTTCCACAGTCTCGCGAAACTGCAAATATCTCTCTACTCCTACGTCGTATCGATGAATGGTTTAATGCATTGGAAACTAGACTCATAGATCTTAATTTTTTTGGTATATAATCCAATAATTCCAAGTATATTGGGAGAAAATCTCAGTTACATTTGACCTAATTTTTAGCACATTCTGAGTGTAACTTGTGAAGACCTTTGCCGACTTTTGTTCCACAACTTGCTTGACTTCAAAATGTAGAACAAAACTATCATATGATAAAAATTAACTCATATAATAGCCTCCTTATCATGTAATGAACCATAGTCTCACCCTAAAGTACATGTTATAACATTCCAAACTCGTCGACTTTCGACGAAACTTATTTTCTTCAATTGGTTTAGCTTCTAAGCTTTCCAACCCTCTTGGTACTCGTTATTCATGATATTAAATATTTGTAACCTCCAATATAACATGATTAACTTACTTTATATTCCATCAAATATAATCTTATTTTTGATCTTACATCGATTGACTTACGATGTACTCTCACGTACGAAAACATGGGGTGTAACAAAGTAGATTTATTATTAATATCTAGTTGGTAAAAGTGTAATAATTTAGCTTTTTTATATATATATTTTCTTGTATAACGCGTTAGTTTAATATCCTAATAGCTTTTACCATACCGTTTTTAAATAATTAAATATAATAATTCAAATTTCATCATTTTTTGGTCATAAAAATTGGGCCTTTACGAGCCAAATGAGTGGCAGGCCCTGATAGAGTTTCAGGCCCAAACCAATTGGTTCCTTGGAACTGTTTCTTAGGTTTCACTTATTAAATTAAGCAAACAATTCGATTAAAAACATTCATTTTAAGATTTTTTAAAGGCAAATGAGTTTTTAACTTAGCACTTTAACATAAGTTAATAAGAAATAAAAGACTTAGGCAATCAATAGGAAAATTATCCAAATTTGACCAAAGTTCCGATTTATTTTATTCGTATCCCAAACCACATTTTAGTTTTCTGTTTTAAATAGATAAACAAAAATATAGGTAAAATCTTATGTTGCTGCTACAAATTTTAATCTCAAACTTATTCATACAAATATGCATTGGGCCAACTTGTCACGACCCGATTTACCCTCTGAAGGCATCGTGACGGCACCTAGTCTCTACGACTAGGTAAGCCTAATTGCGAAAAAAATATTAAATAAAATTTTTTAAAAAAATAAAAGAAAGACGGAATAAAGTTAATCTTGTAATGAAACATCGTCACTCAGCACGCACAAAATACAACTTCCCCAAACCCAGAATATCACATTAGTCACAAACTCTGTATCAAAATAGCTCTATACAACGTAAGGGAATTACATGAAAAATCTATCTAAGTCTGGAGTGGAAGGTGACTCGAAGGACTCTGCGAACGCGGCAGAATTACCTTTCGGTCTCCTCGAAGCAGCCGCTCGGACCCCTAGCCATGAAACCAAGTGCTGGTACCTGGATCTGCATAGGAAAAACATGTGCAGGAAAGGGCATGAGTACACCACAATTGGTATCCAGTAAGTGCCAAGCCTAACCCCAGTCAAGTAGTGACGAGGTCAGGTTAAAGCTCTACTGGATTTTTATAAGTAAAACAGTTTAAAATAGTATAGATGAATATAAATTCTAAGGTAATCAGTAGAAATAAATAAATCTGAAACGTAAAACAGTGACAGGGAGCCCTTGGCTCAGCAAAAAATATCACACGGTGGAATCTTCCGAGATACGTCCCTTAGGTCCAAATGTAAAGATGCAGTACAGGGGGAAAGCTCCCGGAATACGTCCGTAATCCCAATTTAAATATGCAGTACAGGGGGAAAAGCTCTCGGAATACGTCTGTAGTCCCAACTTATATATGCAGTACAGGGGGAAAGCTCCTGGAATACGTCTGTAGTCCCAATTTAAATATGCAGTACAGTGGGAAAGCTCCCGGAATACGTCCGTAGTCCCAATTTAAATATACAGTACAGGGGGAAGCTCCCGAAATACGTCTGTAGTCCTAATTTAAATATGCAGTACAAGGGGGAAAGCTCCCGGAATACGTCTGTAGTCCCAATTTAAATATGTAATGCGAATGAATGCCGGATACGGTGTATTTAAATAGCTCAAGAAAGGAATCACAGACAAGAACAAGATAAAGACTAACTAACACGGTGCACATTGTATCAAATAGAGAATTTAGGTAAAACAGGTAGGCATGATTCTTCCTAATCTAAACTACACAAGTAGCACAATAAACAGTGAAAAAAAGAGTAAAATGATTTATGGCATGGATAGGGAAAATGGAATTAAGAAAAAATGTCACGTGTACGTACTCGTCATCTCACGTACACAGCACCCATATAACAAAAAGTATCAAAACAACTTAAGGGGAAGTCCCCAACACAGAGTTAGGCAAGCCACTTACCTCGACTGCGCTACTCAACTCAAAACCACGCTCTTTCTACGAGTACCCAACTCCGAATTGCCCAAATCTATTCAATTCAATTGCATAATGTAACTATCCTTGTAAGCAATCGATCTAGCTAATTAGTTCAAGGCTAATGCGCGAAATTAGGAAAATTGCCCAAAAGTCCCCCCGGGCCCACATCTCGGAATCGAGTGAAAGTTACAAATTTAGAACACCCATTCACTCACGAACTCACTCGAACAAGAATCATCGAAATCCGACGTCAAAATGTCATTACATTCTCGAATTTCTATTTTGGGAAACTTCCTCCCATTTTCATGATTTTTCACCCAAATGTATTGATTGCATGGAAGAAATTGCTATAGATTAATGATATTCAAGTTAAACAAGGTTAGGAATTGTTACCTATGAATCTTCTCCTCAAAAACCACTCAAAACCGCCTAATTCCGAGCTCCAAATCGTTTTTAGAAGATATGAATTTCAAGCCTTTGATTTTGGTATAAACTGCCCAGCGATCCCGCACCTGCATCTCTTGTCCCGCACCTGTGGTCCCACACCTGCGAAAAAAACATCGCAGCTGCAAAAAATTCATAAGTGGGCTGGAACCGCACCTGCCGTCACTAGGCTACATCTGCGGAACTCTTGCCGCACCTAAGAGCCTGGCTGACCCAGGCCAATTCCTCATCTGCGATGGCCCCCTCTGCAACTGCATCTCCGTACCTGGAGCTCCCCTTCCGCAGGTGCGAAACACCAGCACCAGCAATGCTTCAGCTGGTTTTTAAGTTCAAAGCCCATCCGTTGAACATCTGAAACATCTCTAAGGCCCACGGGACCTCAACCAAACTTACGAACAAGTACTAATACCTTATCCAAACTTAGTCGAGCCTTCAAAACACATCACATAACATCAGAATCACCAATTATGCATGGATTCAAGCCTAAGAACTTGTGAATTTTCCAAAATCTACAACCGATGCCAAAACACGTCAAAACTAGTCCGAATGACCTCAAATTTTATACACATGTCATAAATGACACTACGGACCTACATCCACTCTTGGAATCTCATTCCGAGCCCGATATCAAAATTTAACCTATCGGCCGAAATTCTAACTTTCGCCAATTCAAGCCTAAATCTACGACAGACCCCGAAAATACATTCCGTACATGCTCTTAACTCCAAAATCACCCAACGGAGCTAACGGAGTCGACGAAATCCCATTTCGGACCCGTCTTCCAATAGTTCCAACTACGGTCCAATTTCTAAAGCTTAAACACATATGCAGGGATTATGTGTCCAAAAACTCTCCGAATTTCGCAACTGATCATTCCGACAAGTCCCATAAGCAGATATAAAAGTGGGGAAAGCATTTATTAGGGGATCGGGGTGCTAACTCTCAAAATGACCGACCGGATCGTTACATATTTGGACTCAGTATTAGGCCCAATTCTTCTTGAATTAAATATGTTTCGTTTAATATTTGATAATATTGTATTGGGTCAGAGTTATTTGGACTCAATCAGGACCAAATTGTTTCTTTATAAATAAATTCATTAGCCTAATCCAATAGCAAATATTATACGTCTTGGGCTAGAGTTCATTTGGAATCAATCTTGTCAGGCCCCAAACCTTTAAATCTGGGCTTGTTTGGCAGATAATATCTAGGTTGCCCCTATTATATTCAAACAAATATATCACATAGTATTGAACCTTTATACCTAGTCACACAACATAGGGTATTTAGCTTAAGAGACATAAGCATAACTTTAGGTGCTCATAATCGAATTAATTATTACAATTATGTACACGCACGCGTGACATAGTTGTGATGCCAAAAATAAACCAAGGTACATGTTCGCGTGACCATGGTCAAACCATCTTAGTGAATAAAATGCCTTAATCAAACACTCATAGAAATGCTTTAGGTGCGGATTTTTAAATTAATATCGTGATTGTGTACATGTTTGCGTGACGTGATCCCGATATTTAAATAAATTCAAGGTACGCGTTTGCGCGACTTTGACCAAACTTTTTCTCAAATAAAATAAGCGTCATGAATTGTGTACCCGTACGCATGACATGATTTTTGACACACATTAAGAACTAAACGATTATATGTACGCATAACTCATCTTAAGATAATCCTTTTAAATACGAATAATCGAGTAATTAGAAGCGATAAAGACAAAATGCACATAGGTTATAAAATACGTAATTATTTAATTAATAAGCCAAGTGTGGATTGTAAAGGGATCGTGCTAAAACCACGAAACTCGGGAATTCCTAACACCTTCTCCCCGGTTAACAGAATTCCTTACCCGGTCCTCTATGTTCGCAGACTTTTAAACAGTCAAACTTCCAGTGATTTGGGATTATAAAAAATAATTGGTAACTCAAAACACCGTACATAAATAATTCCGAGTGGTGAATCTTAAATATATAAATAATAATCCAATTTCGATAAATGTCACTTAAAGTAGAAAAACTCTCATATCCCTCTGCGGGAAAAAGGAGGTGTGACAATAACTGAAAGTAACTGGGAGTCAAAGATAATCTGAAGATATGTTTACCTTCTGATACTGACTTAACTCTCTCAATATAGTAAGTACAATAGTTGTCCGGCCTTATAAGGCTCGGTATTTATAATTGCTCTGTCGTAGTAGGCTCACTCGTAGGCGCTCGGCCATACTAGGCTTTGTATCTTGGCCATTCTAGGATCGCTCATAGGCGCTCGGCCACAGTAGGCTCGGTATATAACTTACCATCTGATCTGAGGTTGCCCAATAGGGGCCTGCCCATGGATTATAGCTCTATGGTGGTGAAAATATTGTAATACTCTATATATATAGACTCTCTTCACTCTTGGCTGAAATAAAAACTAAACTAAACTGAATATGAAGTCCCGATAAGGGAGAATGTACGCATGTAGTTACTGGATCATGCCAAAATGAAGGAAAGGTTTAGCCTTAACATACCTTATCACAATCTTTCCAATCACCAAGTTGAAATCGCCCATTCACTCCTTAATCTACAACATCGATAATAATACAATCATTAAGTTACGAAAGGTACAACTATCACACAACGAATGACAAGCTTATTTTGTATAAAAATGGGCAGCATATCCCCGATAATCCTTACTTCCACAAATTCAAGATAACACCAACAACACAAGAACATAACAATATCAACATATATACATTATTTTCCAACCTTATATAAACCACAAAATACTACAAAACGGACCAACACACCCTAATCTCTTCATACATAAAACGACCATTGTAGTAGTGTCAAACAGTCTGAATATGTTACGACGAATGAACAGCCCTCCACCCTACATTTATGTGGTGTTTCTCCATACCCAAAACTCCAGAAAATATTAGTAAAACACGCAATCCAACAGCAACAAAAAACGGCCCACAAAATGGTCTGCTACAAGGGAATAACTCGAACTCACGGCTTTCGATCACCGTCCCGTGAGTTCTTACAATTATAGAACGACTTTCCATAAATATCCAGAAGAAAAAATAGATGAAAGAGAGCAGTAAACATAACTTATTTGTTTAAAAACTCATCTCCTATCTTGGTTCTTCAAACTCTAGGTTTTACCTCCAACTAGAACTTGAAAAGGAGAGAAAATCAATTAGGATTTGTGGGCAATCTTTGGGAGGATGATTGCAGGGGTTTAGATCTTGTTATTGTGTTATATAATTTAGTGTTATATTTCAGGAGATAAGCTCTTAAATAGGCTCTTTGGAGACCAAAAATAGCCCTTTTTGGACTCTCATTTAAGCAAGTAGGTGACACACCTACTTGCCACCTAGGAGTCTGCACAATCTCGTGGAAATGCACATATCTCTCTACTCCGATGTCGTATTGGAAAACGGTTTAATGCGTTAGAAAATAAACTCATAGATATTCAATTTTGGTAGGTATATAATCCCATAATTTCAAGTATATTGGGAGAAAATCACATCTACGTTTGACCTAATTTTTAGCACATTTATGAATGTAACTTGTGATGACCTTTGCCAACTTTTGTTCCACAACTTGCTTGACTTAAAAACATAACAAACGACTATCATACGACTAAAATAACTCATAACATAACCTCTTTATCTTGTTAAGTACCCTCTCCTCACAAAAGTACACGTTATAACATTCCCAACTTGTCGACATTCGACGAAACTTATTTTCTTCAATTTGTTTAGCTTCTTAGCCTTCCAGCCCTCTTGGTACTTGTTATCCATGATCTTAAAGATTTTTAATCTCCAAGGTAACATGATCAACTTACTTTATGTACTCTCAAAGATGATCTCATTTATGAGGATACATCAATTGACGTACGAATACTCTTTCATACGAAGATATGCAGTGTAACAGATATAGACAGTGGAAAGGCATTGTCCAGGGCACTTTTATTGCCGCCCCAGATAGTGCCTTCCACTGAAAAATGGTGCCACAATAGTTCCTCATGCCGACGATGCCATCCGATCAAATTTTAATTCCTCGTTAATTTTGGACATGCAGAATTCGGCCCCTACCCTATAAATACCCCTTAAAGTTAGTTTTGTTAGGGGAAGACATCATTAGGTTAGACATCATTAGGGGAGACATTATTCAGGGTTATACATCATTAGAGAGGGGATTCAACCCAAGGAGGTAAGAACATGTTAGGAGCAAGCAGGAGAATTCTTCCACGAGTTTTTCACTTCCTTCTTCCTATTTTCATTATTGGTTATGAATTCTAGCTTGTAGTTTTGCATACTATTGTTGATACCCATTTTTTCCTCAAATTATCTTTAATTTGCATATATATACCTTCAAAATCAGACTTTCATAGTAATTGGTATTTTTCTATAATTTTCCGATATTTTTCTTAATTTATTTTTAATTTATCCAGTATTTTATTTCTAATAATCAATTACAAAATCACATTACAAATGATTTCAAAAGCATTTCTTGATTTAATGTATTATTTCTGGTCCTATTAAGACCAAATTATTTCACAATTAGCCAAATTGGCACTTTTTGGCTATAATTGCAATAACTTTGCAGTTATAGCCTAATCATATATTTTATAATATTTTTATCCAATAATTAGTCGTCTGCGTTTTTTAATACTTATTAATCATTGTAATTTAATTTACTAAGCATCAATTTCATTTTTTTACAATTATCAGCTATTTTACAAATTATTTTAGTTAATTTTAATTGGGTATTTAATAGTTAGCCACTCTCTATTTAAATGCTACCCTAAATCCAACCGGACCCCTTACCCACTTATTCTACCCGGACCCCAACCCAATTAATTGGCCCAAAATATTAGGCCTAGTCTCTATAGACACCCGACCCAATTCCCCCATTCAATCTGAGCCGTTGATTATTTCAAATCAACAGCCCAGATCAACCCTTACCTAATTTAATCCTAAATGATTACCCCCATTCTCATTTCCCACGTTCCATTTCTCTCACATTCTCTCTAGTTCTCTCTAGGTTCTCTCTAGAACCTTCCTCTTCCCCTCCCTCCGATGGACTCTGTCCATCTTCTCCGGCCATCTCTCTCGCCGGAAGCCATGACCTCTCACCATCTCCTATCCTATGTCTCACCCCATGCCAGCTTGATACTATCCTGAGGTCATCAAGTGAACCTCGAGCGGTTCAACTCCCACCTACGGCCTTTCATGTCATTTTCCGGCCATCTCCGGTTGTTCGGGTAAGATCTATTACTTTCCGGCCAAAATCAGTAATATTTTGGGGTTTTTCCTTATCCTAATGGGTTGTCTTTGAAACCCTAACTATTAAAACTCTCCGAATATTTTAGATCTGTCATAGATCTGTGTATATTACAAGGTTTTTATATGTTTCCTTCAAAAAAAACCTTACTGTTTCCAAACGTTTCTTCATCTCAAAATTAGGGTTTCATAACTCCTTTTTCAAACAATTTTTCTTCTTCTTTTTAGTATCATTCTATGATTCTTACTATGTTTTAACGATTTATTTAAATTTTTCTTTTCGTTTGACTTATTATGTTGAAAACCTTAGGTCTCTTGGTGTAACGATCCGGCCGGTCATTCCGAGAATTTAGCCCCGTTTCCCCCGTTTTTGCCTCATTTTATGTGGTTCAGCTTCATTTATGTGTGTTGGATCAACTGGTTCGGGTTCAGAGTGGTCATGATGAGAATTGAGGCATCTGGTCCCTCAAGGTAGCATAATAGTTGAGAAAGTCAACTGAGAGTTGACTTGTTAGTAAATGACCTCAGAATGCATATTTTATGGATCGTATAGCTTCGTTAGGTGATTTGGAACTTAGGAGTGTGTTCAGAATATTTTTGTGATGTCCGGAGTAGAATTAGGCTTGAATTGGCGAAAGTTAGTTTTTGGCGATTTCCGGTCGGCAGTGGAAAATAGGCTATCGGGGTCGAAATGGAATTTCAAAAGTTGGAATAGGTTCATAATGTCATTTTGGATATGTCTAAAAAATTTCAGGTCAATCGAAGGTGTTTCGGTTGGTTTCGGCGTAGTTGGCGAAATTTGGAAGTTTTAAAGTTCATAGGCTTGAATTTGATGCGATTTTGGTGTTGTTGCGTTATTTTGGTGTTTCGAATGCTTGGCTAAGTTTGAATGATCTTATGGGATATGTTGGTATGTTTGGTTGAGGTCCCGAGGGCCTCGGGTGTGTTTCGGGTAGTTAACGGACCAACTTTTGGCTTGAAATCTAGGCAGATTTCTGCTGGTGTGAGGGTCTGGTTTCCTTCTACACGATCGCGTGAGGATGTTTGCGATCGCGTAGGGTAAAATAGTAAGGCAGGATTTTTGTTATACGTGATCGCATGGTGGAGGTCGCGATCATGTGAGTATGAGGTGGTTGGTCAGTGGGATCATGTGTTGTTGTTTGCGTTCGCGTAGAGTTAAAGTGGCGCGTGAGTGAGTTGAGTTCTTGTTCTTTGCGATCGCGTAGAGTGGTTTGCGATCGCGTGGTTTTATGTCCTGCTGAATCGCGATCGCGTGTGGATGTCTGCGATCGCGTAGGGTAATTTGATGGGGAAACAAATTTGTTCTTCGTGATTGCGTGGGAGCTTCCGCGATTGCAGTGAAGAAGAGGCCTGGGCAATCAGTATAAGTTCTATTTCGGGGGTTCTTGGCCATAACTTATTTTTTTATTTGAGAGCTCAGGAGAAGGGCATTTTGGACGAGATTTTCAGTAGGGTTCATGTGGTAAGTGTTCTTCAACCATCTTTGATTCAATTTCATGAATTTGTCTTGATTTTCACCATGCAATTTGAGGAACTAAACCCAAAATTGGGGAAGAAGGGTGCATGGGAATGGGATTTTTCTTTTGAGGATTTGAGTGGGAAATTGTGGTCCGATTTTAGTGTTCTTGGTATGTATAGAATCGTGGGAGGACGAGAATTCTAATGATGTAAAATTTATCAAATTTCGAGACGTAGACCCGGGGCTCGGGTTTGGCCGAATTTTGAGATTATTGTATAAATTGATAATTTTCGATTGGGTTGTGTTCTTTGAGTATATATTAATGGTGTTGAACTGGTTTTGGCTAGATTCGGAGCAATCGGGAGCCAATTTGAGAGGCATGAGCATAGCGGACTAGTGTTGTGGCCCGGTAGAGGTAAGTAATGGTTATAAATCTTGTCCTGGGGGTATGGAACCCCGGACTACATATTTCTCACTGATTTTGGAAAGGCGCACATGTCGGATGATGAGAATGTGGCGCATACTAATTTTTGGATTGGACTAGGTCCTCCCCTCGGCAACTAACGGGTTGCATATTTACTCAAAACCTTATGTTAAATCATATTCTAAAGATTTGTTGAAATATTTGGGCTATATGCCGTGTTTGGGGCCTCGTGCCGATCTGTTTAGACCCTTTGAGGGCTTTTTACTGCTGTTTTCCTCACTATTTGTTGATGATTTCACTCAGCATCATTGTGCATACTGTTTTCGAAACTCAGCATGATTTACACCACTTTGAGATTTAAATTGATGTTTTGGGTCGAGTACCCTGTTTTACTGGTTCGCCCGATGGGCCTTTCGAGTGGTTCTGCTGAGTGTGATCGAGGGCCAGAGTGATGGTGAGGTGCTGAGTGTGGCCGAGGGCCAAGAGTGATGGTGAGGTGCTGAGTGATATTAGCGCTTGGGTTGAAGGAGCCCCTCCGGAGTCTGTACACACCCCTAGTGAGCGCACTGAGTGTCGAGTGATTAGTGATGGGAGGCCGAGTGACGAGTGATTGGGATGCATGAGTGATTGTGAGGTGCTGAGTGACTGTGAGGCATGCCCGAGGGGCTGATTCGATACATGTTTTTGCCCGAGGGGCTACTTATGATTTTACTACTTTTATTTGCATACTAAATCTTTCGGTTTGAAGTTGTTAAACATATGCATTCATTAAAAGATTTTTCTGAAGATGATTTTAAGGCATGATGATTCCACATATCTATGTTATACTGTTGGAATAATAGGATGTGCCTCTTGTGATTTGATGACATTGATTTTATGTGTTACTTGCTGCTCAGACCTGATTTATTTTCATTACTACTGAGTTGGCGTACTCACATTACTCCCTGCACCTTGTGTGCAGATTCAGGTGTTAGGGCAGGGTGAACTGTCTATCTATTCCATATATTCTTGGAGGTTTGCGAGGTAGCTGCATGCATCCGCAGTCCTGCTCCCACTCTTGTTTAATATTATAGAATTTATTTTCGTTGAGTTGTATATTTATGTAGATTCTCATGACCAGTGACTCCGGGTTCTCGGGGGTTGTACTTATTATTCAGTATAGTTTTGGCTGTTTTTTTATAAATGTTTAAAGTAACTTTTATGGGTAATCAAGTAAAGATGTAAAAATTAAGCTTATTATGATTCGAGTTTGGGTTTTTGGCTGGCCTAGTTCAGTGATAGGCGCCATCACGACTGGCCTGGATTTGGGTCATGACACTTAGATTCTAAGTCTCTCTTTGACTGATATGTTCGTTTAATCTGTATGAACTCTTGTTTCTCGTGAACGTTTTAAGTTTCCTATGATTTTACCCTATTTTTCTCATTAGGGTTCTTGATTTCGGCTTCTTTTGCTTATACCATGGTTGTTTTGTTTAATCCCTCAAGTTGTTACTATTTTTCTTTAGCTGAATCTCCAATCCTATGTGATTTCTTGCTACTATAATCATTAGGGTTTCTGACTCTTTGATTCTCCCTGTTATATCATGTTCGTTTGTTAATTCCGTTAATCATTTACTGTGTGCTAGTATTGAATCCCTGACTCTATGTGATTTTACTTGAATCTCTGATTTTTCTTTCCTATTGTGTGTTTTCGTGTACTCACAGGAATCAGTACTACTCCTCTTTAAACCCCTAATTTCTTGTAATTGATACCTCTCATTGATCTTTTGTGATGATTTCCTTACTGATTTAAAATCTTTAAATTATTTCCTTGCTTTATTTTGGTCAATTATGCTGTCACACGGATTCTTATATTATTTCCTTAATTAATGTCTTCTGAACCTAGTCTCAATTATCTACTTGATTTGGTTTGAAATTATTTTCTTATATGTCATGTGCATAAGAACTTTCCTTAATTGTGTTTACCTATTCTGACCGTTTGAGATTTGACCCCTTAATTAAGGGAGTACTGGTACTGATTTTTACAACTAATTTATTCCTTGAGTTCCACAATTACTGGGAAGTCTAATTATTTCCTTATTTTTCACCTAGTTTCAAACTATATATACTCTATTCATGCATTGACACGGACACACAGTTCAAGCTCTCCCTCTCACACACAAACATACTTTGTTCTGAACTTTTCTTTCTCTCTTGTGGTTTGCTTGCTACTCAGTCGGCTAAAAGCCAAGACTGAGTAACTCTATTACTCTACTTTCTCTACTGTGCCACTGTTCTAGTTGCATTACTGCTGTATTGGTCTATATTGTTCTATACATTGTTGCTCTCCCTCTCTGCACACTACTGCTCCTTTACTCTGCACTTACTTCATCATCTAACTGGTATGTTCTTAGTTAAATTTTAAGGTTTCCAAAACAACATGCTTCAGTCTGTATTACAGTTCCTTTTGTTCCTATTATGTGTCTACTTATGGTTTTATTGCTTACCGTGCAACTAGCATGCCTATTTATTAAACTATCTATATGGTTACTCTCTAGTTCAGCATGTCTATTACTTTCTATATGTCCCATTAAAACTTCTGCCCTATCCCCTGACCCTAGTACATGATAAGCATGTAGTTCTGAACATAGTGTGTACTCTAACACCCCTCAACCTGATGCTATTTGGATCCTTATATGAATCCTTGTAAAGGACTATGTTATGATAGTTTAAGTCTTGTAATACTTTTCTGAGGCCTGGTTGTGTGCTATCATGTTCCTATGTGCTTCATAATTGTCCCCAATCCCTCATCTCCCTGCTTGTGGTTGCTGAACTTGTCTTAATTCTTGTTTATTGTTCTGTGTGTGTTGTTTGAGTATGTTGGTTGTGCTACTGCCTTACCCTTTTCAAGCTAATTTTCATTAAACCTCTCTCTTTCTCAAAACTGTTTTAAAACTGTTCTTACTCACTATGAGCACTTCCATTATACTCTTAGACATTAGGTTCTCCCCCTCTTGTGTGAGCATTGCCTTGGGATCCTTGAGCTCCCTCTGAACTTTGACACACAAGAGCTGGCCTTTCCACACTGCACTTACTCTATCTTGGCTATGAAATCTGGGTGTGAGAACTTCTCGGGATCCTTGGAGGTCCTTAGGGAACTCTGACACACCCGGATTATGAAAAGGCTATGAAACATTACTTGGCATTGAGGACATGGAAATATGGGACTATTCTGTAGGCTCCCTATAGTTAACTTCTTATTTTTCTTCTATTTCAGTTGTGTAATTCATATCCCATGGTCTGTAATAATTAATTGTAAACAACTCTGGGGTCGGATAGTGAAAATGGGTAGGTGATATGCATGTTGTAGTATAATTAAGGGTAGAGATCATGTTTCCAGGTTAATTTTCTCTATGCGCAATAGCAGCCATGTTTAGCTCCAACATGCCATGCATTAGATATCATGCTATTTAGGATTTATATGTACTATTTTCAGCATGTCATCATTCAGTGCCCTCAGTTAGAGACCCTGCCTATAGGACAAATAATTAAGTAAATTGCTATTATGTGATTCTGCTCATATAAACGTGTCCTGAAGCTTCATTTAGAAGTCATGTCCTATAATAAATAATGGTAACAAAAACTGCAATCATGTCTCATCATGCTATACACGTAGAGATCCTGTTCTAGGTAAACAACGATTAAAATTTGTCACCTATGTTATTCCTGAAACTGTTCTTAATGTGGTAATTATTGTGCATTTAGAAATCTTGCTCAGGATTCTGTATATGCATCATTCTGCATCCCTATCTGTGCATTAGATACCATATTTTAGGATTTCATTCATACTCGCTTAACAACACCTAGTCTAACTATTGGTGCATGTAAAAGGTATAAAACACCTCACTCAGTTTCTCTAAAACAACTGGCAACAATTATGTGTTCTGAACAACCTAGAATAGCATATGTAGGTAATAATTTGCAACAGTCCCTCTGACATTTCAGATAATTAGTATACATTGTTCCCCGCCTATGCAAGCCTTAGGTGATTAAATTGCTAAAATTGGAAATCTACCTCTTTGTTATTATCATTTGGATACCATGTTTTAGGATCTGAATCAAAAGACCTTAATTGTGTATGAGTGATGTTGTTTATGTGTACTATGTGTGGGGGTATACTTGAGCCCCTTAATTGCTTTCCATGTTCTTCCCTTATGTGCACTCCTACCTGTTTTGTTATCTGTCGCCCTAGAATTTTTACCTTTAAAACCTGAGGGTCTGCCTAGAACCTCCCTTTAGGATACGAGTCCCAATTTCCTCCGGGGCTGATAGGAAGGGATGGGTAACAGCATGCACTAGAGGTCGAGACTAACACTCGATTTAGTTACTTTCACGGGGTGGGAAAGGGTAGAATATGGATATGATGACCGGTGCGCTAATACCACGTGTAGCCCCTCTTCGAGAAGTGATTACCGGATAGCATTGATGTGATCCATATTATTATAAACCTAGGATACCCTTTATATGTTTAGATCATAATCCTTTCAAATCTAACCTTCTTTACTATTTTCAATCATCTGCATGCTTAAGACTTAAATCCCCTCTTATTTGAGCCTTTATTTGTTTGTTTGCTAAGCCGTACAAATTCACAAAAGATGTTTGGCCGAGAACCACACTTGTGGATCCTGAGGAGTGCCTAACACCTTCCCCTTAGGATAATTTCAAGCCCTTACCCTATCTCTGGTTAACAACGTAGTTGTAAATGAACCTCTTTGGTGTCCTAACGCACCTTTAAAAATCGTTAGGTGGCGGATCTCAAAACACAAACCCCTTTCCCAAAAGGAAAGAGTTATCTCAACTGAATGTCATAAACCCGATCTCCGCGAGGAAAGAGGGGGCGCGACAGCATGGCGACTCTGCTGGGGATTATAGGCTTTTGCCATTATAAACCGCTTTGTGAATTTGCCCGAGTATGCTTTGTTTGATATTTTGCACCCTTTCCTTTTTCCCCCTCTATGTGCAATTAATTATTTTCGAATATTTATTCCTTCCAAAAGGAAAAACTGACATGTTCCTTTGGTTTCCTTTATAACCGCTTTAAATCATAATTGTTGTATTTACCTCTTTCCTAACGTGAAAATACATGACAACATGTTTTTAATGCTTATTTATTATTGCATATTCATACTCCACTCGTTCCACACAAAATACTATATCAATGCTTGATGAGTGGTTGCGCTCTTCCTATATTATTACCCCCTAAATTCGGAAAGGCTTATTTGCGGTAAAACTAGTCGATCAGCGGTGCAGTCGACGATTTCGTGCCTTTCCCCCTTGAGTTGTCCGCTCGAGGTACCAGTCTAAAACCCCATAGAAACTTTGCTCCGTTATTTTGTTTCATGCATCATGGTCAAACCTAACCAGGCTAAAGTGTGGTCCGCACAATAGCTTTTAAGATTGCCTTATCCAAAAGTTCACTGGGTTTCCCTAAACGCAAACGGACATCGTCATGTTCTGTGCATTTATTTGGAGAATTAAATGCTTTATGCTAATTGTTGGTGTTAAATAGTCGAGTCTGGTGGGGGTAAGGGCCTAAGCTTGTTTGCCTTGCAGAAAAATGAGGCACGAAGTCCCCAGATTCGGCATGGTCTCCAATATCCATCCAATATTGCTAAGTTGGTGGGAAGATTTACATTCAATGACAAAACTCTCGTAAGAAAATACTTGGGGAATCTACCATCTCTTCTGGAAATCCAGCCTAACAACATTATAATAGAGGTTGCTACCCTGTTCTGGGATTGTGAAAGGTCCGTTTCCGCTTTGGGAACATTGAAATGACACCTTTGCTGGAGGAAATAGGAGGATTGGCTGGCCTAGTATGGGAAACCTCGGGGTTGTTAATGCCTGAGAACCGGACATGCAAAGGATTCCTCAAAATGATGGGTCTGAAGAAAATGCAGCACCGGTATGCTTAAAGAAGTCATACATCCCTTTTAACTACGTGTACGAAAGGTACGGTCACAGCAAATCATACTGTACCTATCACGACGAGTTTGCCATCACATCCTTGGGACACATCCATCATAAAGTATTCGTCTTCATGTTTTGCTTCTTGGGTCTGATTGTGTTTCTGATGAAGAAGGAGAAAATCCTCACTAGACTGGACATGGTAACCAAGACACTAATGGAAGGAATTGGTGGGAAAAACTTCAGCATTGTGCCCATGATCATTGCAGACATATATCGAGCCTTGGAAAAGTATTAACGAGGGGCAAGACACTTCGAAGGCTGCAATCTACTACTTCAGCTTTGGCTCATGGAACATCTCCAAAAGGGCGAATAACGACAAGAAATTCATCGAAGAGTTTGGGATAACCACATCTCTTTCCACCATCCAATGCGAATGAATTACATCCCCGACATGTTTGCTCAGTCTGAGAACGCCAAAGGATGGGTCGAGCTCTTTGATAATCTGACTGAAGAATAGGTTCAGTGGATGTTCGAGTGGTTTCCGGCAGAGGAGTTCATTGCCCGTTCCAGAGATGCACCGTTCCTAATACTAATCAGTCTAAGAGGAACATACCCTTACGTCCCTCTTCGAATTATGAGGCAAGCGGATAGGAAGCAAGTCATACCCAGGGTCGACAAGATGAGCCATCTTCGAGCTGACTTCCAAAATGATGATAGTCCTCACAAGTGTCAAGCCCAGCACATGTGGCACTGCAAGTTGTAATGGAGAAGGACACCATCAAGTCAGACAGATATCATGCCGGTTGTACCACTTTCTATTTGGGTTGGTTGGCAGAAAATTGGGGTGGTCTGAGCGAGCCAGGGTTCGTTCAGGGCCACAGGGTTATAGATGAAAAGGTCGAGGCACAAGTCAAATACAACCAGCTGAGCAAGAGGATCCCTGGGTGTGAGGATGAGCACCGTGAAATACATGAGTCTAGCAAGAAACTGATCAAGGAATGGAAAAATATGGTTATCAGTACCAACAAAAGGCTAGGGTATTTGGAGCGACGCATAGTGGAGCTGGAGGAAAAATTTCTCAAAAGGGTTGAAGACTGTCAAAAGGCTGAAGGGACTGAAGGAGGACAACTAGCCAAAGCATACATGTTGCTGGGACTTCACGAGTTGGGGAAACTGTACGAGGGAAGCAAGAATTACGAGTCTGGGTAAGGTCCTTCTGGGACCAAGTAGATAGGAATGTCTTTCTTTTACTTTATCAATTTAATAAGGCCAATGGCCATTAGTGACCTTTACTTCCTGTTTATTTAGTGTCGTTTTGGGATTCGTCTATTTTCTTATCAATAAAATGAGGCATTTAGCATCTTAAGTTCTCCAAATCAATTTGTCGCTAGGCCTACCTTGGGCACAAAAGAGGTCCACAAATTAGGACGCGCTTTACATTCCCGCACTATGTGTTTAAATACCGCAATACTTTTCATAATCCTCACTGACTTGGCTACCTTTTGTTTTTGTTTTCCTCTTTCTTTATTTATTTATTCCCCTCCCCAAAGGTTAGTTCGTACACTATAGCATCATTATCCTATCTTACAAGATCCAGGGGCCCTCCACCCTCTCCTCTTCTTAGTCCTCGCAAAGGCAAGAACAAAGGCAAAAAGAAAATGGAAGATTCAGGCAATAGCAGGAATGAGAATGTAGTTGAACGGGTAGGCCACTGATGGCTAGGGTATTCGGATTCAGAATGAAACTGGGTCGCAGCTGGAACGGAAGTTGTCAAAGTTTCAAGAAGAGCTTGATCAAGTTCGAAATCTGGAAAACCTATCATTCTCCCTCAATGTACCAGACTTCAACATCCAGAATCCTACACCTCCTCAAAACATCCCAAAGCAGCAAAATCATCCCGCAATTCATTATCACAACACCCCACATAAGAACCAAACTCTTCCAGCGTAATGCAATGCCTGCCACACTCCAAATAACACTCAACTGCTTATCCCAGAACCTCAGAACTCCACAAATGACCATTTCCACACTCATGCGCCAAGCCACCATAACAATCCCATCTATATAGAGACCATGCCACACTCCACTCCCCCTATCACATACACACCTGAGTCTGATGAAAAGGACCTGCTTATCAAGAACTTGGCCGAGGAACTTAGGAAGTTGACCAGTTGGGTTCAAGGCGTCGAGGGAATCAAGGGAGTCTAAGGGTTGAACTATGAAGACCTCTGCATATAGCTCGATGTCGAACTGCCCGAGGGATACAAACCTCCTAAGTTTGAAATGTTTGATGGTACAGGTGATCCAATGGTCAATCTGAGAACTTATTGTGACAAGCTGGTTGGAGTAGGGAAGGATGAAAGGATCCGCATGAAGTTGTTCATGAGAAGCTTGAAAGGAGATGCGTTGTCTTGGTACATCATCCAAGATCCCAAGAAATGATCAAATTGGGTGAGCATGGCATCTGAATTTATGGACAGATTCAGGTTCAACACAGAGAATGCACCAGACGTGTTTTATATTCATAATTTGAAGAAGAAGCCCACGGAGACATTTCGCGAGTACGCTACTCGCTGGAGGTCCGAAGCTGCCAAGGTCAGGCCCACCTTAGAAGAGGAGCAGATGAATAAATTCTTTGTCCGGGCCCAGGACCCGCAGTACTATGAACGGTTGATGATGATTGAGAACCACAAGTTCTCCGACATTATCAAATTAGGTGAACGGATTGAAGAAGGTATCAAGAACGGTATGGTCACAAATTTTGAAGCCTTGCAAGATACAAAAAAGGCTTTGCAGTCTGGTGGTGTGTCTAAGAAAAGAGATGCGGGAGCCGTGATGGTTGCACAAAGAACCAAATCCCCACTCAAATACCAAACTTACCCAAAACCTCCACTCACATATCAACCAACCCCAAATTACCAAGCACCCTCACCCTCATACCAAGCTCCACCACCCACTTATAAATCACCTCCACCGCCAACTTATCAATCACCTCCACCACCGACATATCAACCTGTTTCACCCAGATACTCACAACCCGCTCTTGTCTACCACACTTATAATTACCAACAATCTCATTACCAATCAACCCCTACCCGTCAAAATGTCCCTAGACCTCGTCCTAATTTTGATCACAGACCTCCAAAACAGTATACCACCATCGGTGAACCCATCAACTAGCTGTATGAGAAGCTCAAAGCTGCTGGTTATGTCACCTCCATCCCTGTTGCAACCCCTGAGAATATTTCTCAATGGGTCAACCCAAACAAGTCCTGTGCATACCACTCCGGCATGAAGGGGAACACCATCGATGAATGTCGCTCTTTGAAGGACAAGATAAATCCCTGATTGACAACAAGGTCATCGTGGCAAAGGAATCCGCTCCAAATGTCTGCAATAATCCTCTTCCGGACCATAAGGGTGGAGGCATCCACTTGATCGAAATAGAAGACGATTGGGACCCCGAGGGATCAATCGGGTTGATCGCAGAAGGTGATGATCCAAAGAAACCTGCAGTCACTCTCAACCCGATCATAGTCCAGATTCAACCGTCTGAGGATGTTGAGGTAAATATGTCCATGCCTCTTGAGTTTGAAGCAATGTCACCTGCAAAGACACCAATATCGATTGAAGTTGAGTTCGTGTCTTCGGCAAATGCACCCGCACCATTTGAGGTTTCCACCTTACCACCCCAGGCACATGTTCCATTCGAAGTGAGGGTAGTTGCACCAATCACGGTGGTGATATCGACCACGCCACCTTTCTATACAAATGTTGTACTATGGGACTATACAGCCGAGGCGAGAAGGAAAGGCAAAGTCAAGACTGAAGGCATTGTTGCAGCGTAGGGTATGACAAGAACTGGTAGAGTCTATACCCCTGAACATCTGGTTGAATTCAGCAGGCAGGCTTCCAATCGGCCTCCCATTATCGAGACAGGTCCGGACGACCTTTGGAGGAAAGTACAGGCCAAGGAGTATTCAGTCATCGACCAGCTGAACAAAACACCTGCGCAAATATCCATCCTCTCTTTGCTGCAGAATTTTGAGACGCACAGGAATGCTTTATTGAAGGTGTTGAACGAAGCCTATGTGCCAAACAACATCACTAGTGGAGAAATGGCTAATATGGTGAGCCAAGTGTTGGAGAGTCACAATATCACTTTCCATGAGGACGAACTGCCTCCTGAAGGGTTGGGCCATAACAAAGCACTGCATCACTGTGCAATGCAAAGATTATTTCATCACCAGATTCCTAATCGATGGGGGATCCAGTCTTAACATTTGTCCGCTGATAACGCTCAAGAAATTGGGTAAAGGGCTTCATGAGATAAAGGATGGAGCGATCAATGTGAAAGCCTTCGATGGATCTCAGAGGTCCACCATTGGTGAGATCAGCCTATGCCTACAAATGGGCCAACCTGTGATAGATGTGCCAGCGTCCTACAACCTGTTATTAGGTCGACCGTGGATCCATGTTGCTGGGACCGTAGCATCAACTCTACATCAGGCAGTGAAGTTCGAGTGGAACCACCAAGAGGTGATTATTCATGGTGACGGTAGCAACCCTATGTACAGTCGCTAGACTATTCTGGTGATCGAAGGAAGAAGGAAGCTGGGTGGAGAAACATACCACCACATTGAACGGGTCAACACTATTGACAAAGACAAATGGTAGGATAGCAAGATCGCAAGTATGATGAATTGGCAAAGGTACGATCCAGGTAAGGGGCTCGGCAAGAACCTTCAAGGGATCTCCAAACCTATCAAACTCAAGAAGTACGACCCCAATTTCGGTTTGGGATACAAATACAATTAGGAAGAATTCAAAAACTGGTCGCCACCATGGCGCGGTCCTTATTACCCTTTGGAGCAACCAATACCGCATCTGGAGCAGACCTTCCAACAGGCCGACGTTATTTATGGATCAGACGAAGAAGAAGCACTTGCAGCACTGAGGAACTTGTTTCTAGAGGACAGTGACATGGACAGCTGTGTTATTTTCGAGGAGGAGGGGGAGGAAGGCCTTTCCATATAGGTTGTGAGCAGAGGGGCGTACCTCAAGAATTGGACTGTCAGGACAATCAAAGCCCGACGAGCCTCGGGGTAGCAAGGCTAAAATGAGTGATATTCATTATTTTTCTTTACAAAATGATTTCCTTTTTCGCATTTTAATTGCTGCATTAAGATCTTCAATGTTCAAAACAATCGTTCAATTTATCAAAATCATTTTTAAATTTTTCTTATCAATAAATATTTATTGCTATCATTTTTTCTCTCATTACTTTACCTATACATCATTACTATTACATGTCTTGATGAACCGATGACTGTGACATACAACGAGACAACGCAGCAAATGGACATGGATTCAGAAGAAGATGACATACCTGACGAGATTTTCAAAGAAGTTGAGAATTTTGAGAACAGACCTAAGTCCAACATGGACGAGACTGAAATCATCAACCTGGGAGATTCAGAAAACATCAAAGAAACATGAATCAGCATTCATTTGTCGCCGTCAGAAAAGAAAGAATACGCAGAATTCCTAAAGGAGTATGAGGGTATATTCGCATGGTCGTACGATGACATGAATGGTATAAGTGCATCTATTATGTCTCACAAATTGCCAACCAATCCAATGTGTCCACCGGTAAAACAAAAGCTCAGGAAGTTCAAACCCGACATGAGCTTGAAAGTCAAAGAAGAAGTCACCAAGCAGATCAACGCCAAGGTTCTCAGGGTAGTTGAGTACCCCACATGGTTAGCCAACATTGTGCCAGTACCAAAGAAGGATGGGAAGGTCAGTTTCTGTGTCGACTACCGGGATCTCAACCGGGCTAGTCCGAAAGACGACTTCCCTTTGCCAAATATACATATCCTGATTGACAATTGCGCGAGGCATAAACTACAATCATTCATGGATTGCTTCGCTGGTTATCATCAGATCTAGATGGATGAGGAAGATGCTGAGAAAACGGCTTTCATTATACCGTGGGGAGTGTAATGTTACAAGATGATGCCATTCGGCCTGAAGAATGCAAGGGCCACCTACATGAGGGATATGACCACCATCTTCCATGACATGATTCACAAGGAGATCGAGGTATACGTGGATGATGTTATTATCAAGTCTAGGAAAGCCACTGACCACTTAGAAGATTTGAGGATGTTCTTCAAAATGTTGCAGAAACACAATCTGAAGCTAAACCCCACGAAGTGTGCATTCAGGGTTCCTACTGGAAAGTTGCTCGGGTTTATTGTCAGCCGTCGAGGGATAGAAATGGATTCGTCAAAGGTCAAAGCCATTCAAGAACTACCACCACCAAGGAACAAGAAAGATGTGATGAGTTTCTTGGGGAGACTTAATTACATCAGCCAATTCATAGTACAGTCTACAGTTATCTGTGAGCCGATTTTCAAGATGCTGAAAAAGGACGCCGCAACAAAGCGGACCGATGATTGTCAAAAGGCTTTCGACAAAATCAAGGCATACATGTCAACACCAGCAGTCTTGGTACCGCTTGAGCCAGGTAGACCTCTATTACTCTACCTTGCAGTGTTAGATGGAGTTTTCGGCTGCGTTCTGGGGAAGCACGATGAAACAGGAAGAAAAGAGCAAGCCATTTATTATCTCAGCAAGAAGTTCACTCCGTATGAGGCCATATATTCTCTATTGTAACGCACTTGTTGTGCTTTGACTTGGGTAGCTCAGAAGCTGAGGCATTACTTTTGTGCCTACACAAAGTATCTCATATCGAGAATGGATCCATTGAAGTACATCTTTCAGAAGCCCATGCCAACTGGCAAGCTAGCCAAGTGGAAATCCTGCTGAGTGAGTTCGATATTATCTATGTGACTCAGAAAGCAGTCAAGGGACAAGCACTGGCAGACCATCTTGCTGAGAACCCTGTAGAGGAGAATACGAACCTCTGAAAATGTATTTTCCTAATGAAGAGGTATCATTCATAGGAGAAGACATTGCAGAATCCTATGACGGTTGGAGAATGTTCTTCGATGGAGCAGCGAACTTCAAGGGAATTGGCATTTGAGCAGTCCTAATATCAGAAATCAGTCAACATTATCCGGTATCTGCCAAACTCAGATTCCCCTGCACCAACAATATGGCAGAGTATGAAGCATGTATCTTAGGGCTCAACATGGCCATTGACATGAACGTCCAAGAGCTGTTAGTGATTGTTGACTCAGATTTGCTGGTACATCAGGTACAAGGAGAGTGCGCTACCAATAATTCCAAGATATTATCGTATCTGCACCACGTACAGGAATTAAGAAAGAGGTTCACGAAGATAGAATTTCGGCATGTCCCTAGAATCCAGAATGAGTTCGCCGATGTATTGGCTACTTTGTCCTCAATGATCCAACACCCGGACAATGATTTCATTGATCCTTTTCCCGTAAAGATCCATAATCAGCCAGCTTATTGTGCCCATGTTGAAGACGAAGCAGACGGAAATCCTTGGTTTCATGACATCAAGGAGTATTTGGCAAAAGGCGATTACCTAGAGATTGCGAATCCCACTCAGAAATGCACACTTCGAAGACTATCCAACAACTTCTTTCACAACAGAGGAATCCTATATAGGAGGACTCCCGATTTGGGATTATTACGTTGTGTCGATGCAAAGGAAGCATCCAAGCTGCTAGAGGAGATTCATGTTGAACATGTGGCCCGCATATGAACAGTTTTGTTCTGGAAAAGAAGATACTCCGAGCTAGTTACTTTTGGATGACTATGGAAACGGACTGCATCCAGTATGTTCAGAAATGCCACTGTTGTCAGATACACGCAGATATGATAAAGATACCTCCAAACAAGCTCAACGCAACAACCTCACCATGGTCGTTCGTCGCTTCGGGCATGGACGTTATTGGACCAATCAAGCCTACCGCCTCCAACGGACACAGGTTCATTCTGGTAACCATCGACTATTTCACCAAATGGGTCGAAGCAGCATCCTACAAAGCAGTGACTAAGAAAGTCGTGGCAGACTTCGTCCGCAACCGTATTATTTGTCGTTTCGGGATTCCTAAGTCAATCATCAGCGAAAATGGTTCCAATCTCAACAGTGACTTGATGAAAGCTATGTGCGAGGCTTTCAAGATCAAACACAAGAATTCCACAGCTTACAGACCTAAGATGAATGGAGTTGTATAAACTGCCAACAAAAACATCAAGAAGATACTAAGAAAGATGATAAAAAGGCACAAGCAGTGGCACGAGAAGTTATCATTTGCCTTATTGGGATATCACACTATAGTTCGCACCTCAACAGGGGCAACTTCCTATATGCTAGTTTATGGTACTGAGGCTGTTATTCCTGCCGAAGTTGAGTTTCCATCTCTAAGAAGTATACAAGAAGCTGAGCTCAGCGACGCAGAATGGGTAAAGAGTTGTTATGAGCAACTAACCCTCATAGACGGAAAGAGAATGAATACAGTCTATCATGGTAAACTCTATCAGAATAGAATGACCCAAGCCTTCAACAAGAGAGTCAAGCCTAGACAGTTCACACCGGGGAAGCTGGTGCTAAAGAATATCTTTCCACATCAAGACGAAGCCAAAGGGAAGTTCTCTCCTAACTGGCAGGGTTCGTACATGGTTCACCGGGTACTGAAAGGAGGAGCACTTATACTCGCAGAAATGGACGGAGAAGTCTGGCCAGAGCTAATCAATTCAGATGCAGTCAAACGCTACTATATGTAATCTTTATGCTTTCTCAAAGATGTAAATTGAACTACACCTGACCTGATTCCCGTTTAAGAGGGGATATGTAGGCAGCCCTATGTGTTCAGTCACAATTCAATAAAAAAAAATTCTCGCAATTGGAAACTGGAGCAGAATTTTGAGGAGGACCCTCAAAATTCCGTAGCAAGAGAGGTTGCAATGTCCCGAGCCGTGTCACGGTCGTCGGTTCATCCCAAAATTATTTTTTAATCATACATTATGCTTTTACAAAATCATGCATGTGTTTTTTTGAAATAGCTTTGTTTAGCAACGCTACCCTAATAATACAGACAGTATCATCAGATCGAGCCCAACAAGTCAAGAAAATCCAGTGGGGATACGAACTAACCCCTCCCCCCCCCATTTATAGAACTCACGATCTTTCTTTGGTTGCAGGCACTAAGGTTGCAAAATCCCTTGATGAACTGTCCACCCAGGGGACAAACGTTGTCCAAAATACGACTCTCAAAACTGCTGCACTTGCCGACGTTCGCACATGCCTCAATGCTCTGCAGTCACAATGCTCTCAATAATCACAATGCCGCAATTCATCACCGGCTAAGAATTCCTATTGTCATTTTAGTTCTTTCATAAGGCTACCTTTCTGCCTTCCGAGGTTAAGCTCTACCTCCATCTACATTTTGCATAAGGCTATCATTCTGCCTTCCGTGACTAAACATTGTCTCCATCTACATTTGCATCTTTGCATAAGGCTACCATTTTGCCTTCTGAGGTTAAGCTCTACCTCTATCCACATCATTGTATAAGTCTACCATTCTGCCTTCCGAGACTAAACGTTGTCTCCATCTGCATTTGCAACTTTGCATAAGGCTACCATTCTACCTTCCGAGGTTAAGCTCTACCTCCATCTACATCATTGCATAAGGCTACCATTCTACCTTCCGAGACTAAGAGATGTCTTCATATGCATTTGCATCTTTGCATAAGGCTACCATTCTGCCTTCCGAGGCTAAGCTCTTCCTCCAATTTACCTTTCGAGACTAACCGTTATCTCAAGCACTATTTACTTTGCTTTTCTTTCGGGCTAAGCTCTGACCTTTTATTCGCAAGACTAAGTTCTGTCTCATCAGTATCATTCTATTGCATTTGCATGGGCTGAAATATCGCCAACTCATCCAAAGGCGTCATCGTTCAGAGGCACCATCTTCATAGCCCTAGAACATCATGTCATGGCCTGAGGATCTCTCTCAATTTTGCATATCATTATTCAAAGGCGTCATGGTTTGGAGGCACCATCCTCATGGCCTGAGAACATCATTTTCATGGCCTGTGAATCCTGCATCAAGCAATTCATAGCCCAGGATGTCATGGTTTGAGGACGTCATCCTTAACCATCCGAAGACATCATTCATGGTCCAACGGGAATTTGCATCATGTTTAAATTACGCACAATATATGCTTGTATTATTTATTTGCAGGTAATCCGGCGAGCAAACTACCATCCCGGCAGGAGCGGTTCCGCTCCAGTTCTCATAACCACCCCGTAAGCCGCTTATTCAATCAGTCCAAATGTTGCGTCCGTTCTTGTAAGAGACTTCATCGTTATACTTCACCAATGACTCCTGAAATACATATAGCTTGATTCCTGTAAAACCAGGGATATGTAGGCAACTTAGAAACCAAGGTGCGGCCGGAATCTCTCCAAACCATTTCACTTGGTCAAAATTGGCCATCATATCTTTACCCGATAACTCTTTCATCCTTCCCGGGTAAAGAGGGGCAGATGTTGATGCCCAAATTTTCATCAAATTATCTTTAATTTGCATATATACCTTCAAAATTAGACTTTCATAGCAATTAGTATTTTTCTATAATTTTCCCATAATTTTATTAATTAATTTTTAATTTATCCATTATTTTATTTCTAATAATCAATTACAAAATCACATTACAAATGATTTAAAAATCATTTCTTGATTTAATGTATTATTTATGGTCCTATTAAGACCAAATTATTTCACAATTAGCCAAATTGGCACTTTTTGGCTATAATTGCAATAACTTTGCAATTATAGCCTAATCATATATTTTATACTAATTTTATCCAATAATTAGTCTTTCGCATTTTTTAGTACTTATTAATCATTGTAATTAATTTACTAATTATCAATTTCATTTTTTTTACAATTATCAGCTATTTTATAAATTATTTTAGTTAATTTTAATTGGGTATTTAATAGTTAGCCACTCTCTATTAAAATTCTACCCTAAATCCAACCGGACCCCTAACCCACTTATTCGACCCGGACCCCAACCCAATTAATTGGCCAAAAACATTAGGCCCAGTCTCTAAAGACACCTGACCCAATTCCCCCACTCAATCTGAGCCGTTGATTATTTCAAATCAACGGTCCAGATCAACCATTACCTAATTTAATCCTAAATGACTACCCCCCCCCCATTATCATTTCCCCCGTTCCATTTCTCTCACATTATCTCGGGTTCCCTCTAGAACCTTCCACCTTCCCTCCCTCCGATGGACTCTGTCCATCTTCCCGGCCATCTCTCTCGCCGGAAGCCATGACCTCTCACCATCTCCTAGCCTATTTCTCACCCCACGCTGGCTAGACACTGTCCTGAGTTCCTCAAGTGAATCTCGAGTGGTTCAACTCCCACCTATGACCTTTCATGCCGTTTTTCGGTCATCTCTGGCCGTTCGAGTAAGATCTATTACTTTCCGGCTAAAACAAGTAACATTTTGGGGTTTTTCCAATCCTTCTGGGTTCTCTTTGAAACCCTAAATCTTAAAACTCTCTGATTCTTTTAGATTTTTCATAGATCTGTGTATATTACGAGGTTTTTATATGTTTCCTTAAAAAAAACCTTACTGTTTCTAAACGTTTCTTCATCTCAAAATTAGGGTTTCATAACCCCTTTTGCAAAACATTTTTTCTTCTACTTTTAAGTATCATTCTATGATTCTTACTATGTTTTAACGATTTATTTAAAGTTTTCCTTTCGTTTGACTTATTATGTTAAAAACCCTAGGTTTCTTAGATTCTAAGTCTCTCTTTGACTGATATGTTCGTTTAATCTGTATGAACTCTTGTTTCTCGTGAACTTTTTAAGTTTCCTATGATTTTACCCTATTTTTCTTATTAGGGTTCTTGATTTCGGCTTCTTCTGCTTATACTATGGTTGTTCTGTTTAATCCCTCTAGTTGTTACTATTTTTGTTTAGCTGAATCTCCAATCCTATGTGATTTCTTGCTACTATAATCGTTAGGGTTTCTGACTCTTTGATTCTCCCTGTTATATCATGTTCGTTTGTTAATTCCGTTAATCATTTACTGTGTGCTAGTATTGAATCCCTGACTCTATGTGATTTTACTTGAATCTCTGATTTTTCTTTCCTATTGTGTGTTTTTTTCGTGTACTCACAGGAATCAGTACTACTCCTGTTTAAACCCCTAATTTCCTGTAATTGATACCTCTCATTGATCTTTTGTGATGATTTTCTTACTGATTTAAAACCTTTAAATTATTTCCTTGCCTTATTTTGGTCAACTATGCTGTCACACGGATTCTTATATTATTTCCTTAATTAATGTCTTTAGAACCTAGTCTCAATTGTCTACTTGATTTGGTTTGAAATTATTTCCTTATATGTCATGTGCATAAGAACTTTCCTTAATTGTGTTTACCTATTCTGACCGTTTGAGATTTGACCCCTTAATTAAGGGAGTACTGGTACTTAGATATCATGCTATTTAGGATTTATATGTACTGTTTTCAGCATGTCATCATTCATTGCCCTCACTTAGAGACCCTGCCTATAGGACAAATAATTAAGTAAGTTTCTATTATGTGATTCTCCTCATATAAACGTGTCCTGAAGCTTCGTTTAGAAGTCATGTCCTAGAATAAATAATAGTAACAAAAACTACAATCATGTCTCATCATGCTATACATGTAGAGATCCTGTTCTAGGTAAACAATGATTAAAATCTGTCACCTATGTTATTCCTGAAGCTGTGCTTGATGCTGTAATTATTGTGCATTTAGAAATCCTGCTTAGGATTCTATATATGCATCATTCTGCATCCCTACTTGTGCATTAGATACCATGATTTAGGATTTCATTCATACTCACTTAACAACACCTATTCTAATTGTAAAAGGTATAAAACACTTCACTCAATTTCTCTAAAACAACTGGCAACGATTATGTGTTCTGAACAACCTAGAACAACATGCGTAGGTAATAATTTGCAACAGTCCCTCTAACAATTCAGATAATTAGTATACACTGTCCCTCGCCTAGGCAAGTATTAGGTGATTAAATTGCTAAAATTAGAAATCTGCCTCTTTGTTATTATCATTTAGAGACCATGTTTTAGGATCTAAATCAAAAAACCTTAACTGTGTATGAGTCATGTTGTTTATGTGTACTATGTGTGGAGGTATACTTGAGCCCCTTAATTGCTTTCCATGTTCTTCCCTTATGTGCAGTCCTACCTGTTTTGTTATATGTCGCCCTAGAACTTTTACCTTTAAAACTTGAGGGTCTGCCTAGCACCTCCCTTTAGGATAGGAGTCCTAATTTCCTCTGGGGCTGATAGGAAGGGATGGGTAACAGCATGCAATAGAGGTCGAGATCAACACTCGATTTAGTTACTTTCACGGGGTGGGAAAGGATAGAATATGGATATGATGACCGGTGCGCTAATACCACGTGTAGCCCCTCTTCGAGGAGTGATTACTGGGTATTGCATTGATGTGATCCATATTATTATAAACCTAGGATACCCTTTATATGCTTAGATTGTAATCCTTTCAAAATCTGACCATCTTTACTATTTTCAAACATTTGCATGCTTAAGACTTAAATCCCCTCTTATTTGAGCCTTTATTTGTTTGTTTGCTAAGCCGTACAAATTCACAAAAGTTGTTTGGCCGGGAACCACACTTGTGGATCCTGAGGGGTGCCTTACACCTTCCCCTTAGGATAATTTTAAGCCCTTACCCTATCTCTGGTTAACAACGTAGTTGTAAAAATGAACATATTTGGTGTCCTAACGCACCTTTAAAAATCATTAGGTGGCGACTCTCAAAAACACAAACCCCTTTTCCAAAAGGAAAGAGTTGTCTCAACCGAATGTCATAAACCCTATCCCCGCGAGGAAAGAGGGGGCGCGACAACTATTATGAATAGCTAGTTTGTGTCTAGGGTTTTGATGAAACCTTTTGTAAGATAAATTCTCGTTACGTTTTTATATAACTGAACCGTTAGAATTCTCTACTTGTTCAACTACGTGTTTACTATTGTTGATTGAATGGACATTAATTGACAATGCTTATTTAGTGTGTATTGCTTGAGAGAGGGTACATATGTAGGTGTTGAACAACATCACTCCTAACGTATGTGAGAGATCAATATGGAGGGTTTAAATGCGGGATTAGGGGTAACGAAACCTTGGTGCGATCGTAGTGAACGGTGAATTAGTCCCATCTAGCGTAGTTCGAGAGAATATGTCTAGCAAAATTGTGGTAGTTGCTCGAGAGAGAATTACAACACCATAAGTATGCACGATCGGTAGAGAATACTTAGCGAAATTATATAAGACGTAGCGGGAAGGATTCCGACAATTGAGGAAATTATAACTCTAAACCTCCTTAATCTTTTCTCCAACCCTTAATATCCTTATTTATTAATTCGCTACTTTAATTTGTTAGTTAATTAGTTAGACATAAGAATCTTAATATTTATTACTTAGGAATTGTTCGAGCTTGTCTTCTTAGTGATAGTAAACAGTTGTAGCTAAACCTTAGTTCTCTGTGGAATTCACTCCAAACTTTTAAACCGGATTGTATTTGTAGCGGTCATTATCCTTTTTAGAATTAGAGTTGGGCGTGATCAATATACGTAACCCTTTTATCAATCTTTTTATAAGTCAAAGTATGTTTTCATTTATAAATTATTTTGGAGGCATCAAAGACCGTCAATTTGTTGGAAAATTTACCCCCTACCTAACTCTAACATGCAGGCAAATTTAAGACATATTTATATATAACTTATACATTACTCATCCTCTGTATTAACAATAGTCATGGTAGAACTTATTCATATATTTTTATACTCTAATATGCACATAGAAGTGTTTTCAAATTAAAACATATGTTGAACCCTCCAAAAGACTGATACAAATGTCATGTTTAAGGCACGTGTCACTTTTCATAAGACAATTAACTTCGTTCAGACGGAGGTCCCATTTTCACATGTTTTTAGAAGGGAAAATACGCACCTTAAATTTGTCCCAAAAGCTTAGTTACTTACTTAAGGGTATGCTTGAAAAGTCACCGGGTAATTAGAATTGATGTAATTACTAAGATAGTAATTACATATTCTAATATTATATAGTAATATAATTACGGCGGTCTATTTGTTTGTCATAATGTAATTACAGTGTAACTACAAGTGTATTATTTGGTTGCACAAGTGTAATTACACAATTAGATTAAGTTTTAAATATAAATTTAATTGTCAAAAATTAAATTAATACAAATTTAACCTTTTACTCCCCTTATCCGGTTGCAAGTAAAATTAATACCACCCTGAAATATATAATACAGTTTCATAAGGTGGAGTGATGTACACGCGCTCAAGCTCAGTGCCACATCAGAAATTCGCTTTAATTTTAATTTTTCATTTTTATACTTTTCATTTCTTTTTCTGTGACGACCCGATAAGTCATTTTGAGTACTCGCCTTTATTTTTATGTTCCGAGACCTCCCATAGCTTCATTTGATATTTCTTGATTTGCATCATGATCCATGTAACTTTTCAGAACGCGTTTATGTGAAAATTTGAAGAAAAAGTGATTTTTGACTTAAAATGAGGCTAGAGTTGACCATGGTCAATATTTTGAATAAACGATCCCGGATCAGTATTTTGAGGATTTTCGTAGGTTCTTATGATGATTTTGGACTTGTACGCACGTTTGGTTACGGTCCGGGGTGATCCGAACACGTTTCGTAAGCCTAACATTCATTGATAGTGTCTCGACCCCAAATCCTAACCGGCCGTGATGGCGCCTATCGTGGAACTAGGCTAGCCAACTACCGCATGTTCGCAGTTTATTTTTAAAATCCCAATAAAGTTCCAAGCATTTCATAAAATATACAGCAATTACTGAATATAATAGGCCAAGAAACAGTGCCACCACCCCAAAAAACCGGAGCCAACAAGTCATGAGCATCTAGAGGAAATAAGCCAAAATAAACTGTTATAATACAAAACCTTCGAATAAAATCTAAATACAACAAGAAGGGAAAACAGAGATGTTGCGGACGCTGAACAGCTACCTCTATATCCCGCAAAGCTGGCTCCGCGCAGAATAAAAGGCTAATGTTCGATATCTACTCCTGAATCTGCACATAGAGGTGCAGGGAGTAATGTGAGTATGCCAACTCAGTAGTAATGAAAATAAATCAAGTCTAAGTAGCAAGGAAACACATAAAATCAATGCCATCAAGTCACAATATACACAGCCTTACTTTCCAATAGTATAACATAAATATATGAAATCATCATGCCTTAAAATCAATTTCAGAAAAAGTCCTTTAAAGAATGCACATTTTTAACAACTTTAAAACAAAGAATTTGGTATTCAAATGAATGTAGTAAAATCATAAGTAGCCCCTCGAACAAAAACATGTATCATATTCAGCCCCCCCGGGCATGCCTCACAATCACTCAGCACCTCACAGTCACTCATGCCTCCCAATCACTCGTCACTCGGCACTTGGTACTCGGCACTCTGTGCGCTCACTGGGGGTTTGTACAGACTCCGGAGGGGCTCCTTCAGCCCAAGCGTTAATATCACTCAGCACCTCACCATCACTCAGCACCTCACAATCAGGCCCTCGGCCTCACTCAGCAGAACCACTCTAAAGGCCCCTCGGGCGAATCATTAAAATAGGGTACTCGACCCAAAAATATCATTTTAAATCTCAAAGTGGTGTAATCATGCTGAGTTTCGAAAAAAGTAAGCACAATGCGGTTGAGTGAAAACATCAATACATAGTGAGGTAAAACAGCAGTAAAAAGCCCCCAAGGAGTCTAAACAGAACGACACGAGGCCCCAAACACGGCTTATAGCTCAAATATTTCACAAATCTTTAGAACATAATTTAACATAAGGTTTTGAGTAAACATGCAACTCATTAGTTGCCGTGGAGAGGACCTAGTCCAATCCAAAAATCAGTACGCGCCACATACTCGTCATCCGGCATGTGCGCCTTTCTAAATTCAGTAAGAAAATATGTAGTCCGGGGTTCCATACCCTCAAGACAATATTTATAACCATTACTTACCTCTACCGGGCCACAACACTAGTCCGTAATGCTCTTTCCCCTCAAATTAGCTCCCGATTTCTCCGAATCTAGCCAAAACTAGTTTAACATCATCAATATATATCAAAGGAACTCAACCCAATCAAAAATTATCAAATTACACAAAAATCTCGAAATTCGTCAAAAACCGAGCCCTGAGCCCACGTCTCGGAACTCGATAATTTTTACATCATTAGAATCCTCATCCTCCCGCGATTCTATACATACCAAGAACACTAAAATCGGACCACAATTGCCCACTCAAATCCTCAAAAGAAGACTCAGTTCCCATGCACCCTTCTTCCCCAACTTGTGTTTAATTCCAGCAAATTCTATGGATTAATCACTTAGAAATCAACATATAAGCGAGTTATGAAGTTAAGAACCTTACCTCCAAGTGATTCCCTTCAATTTCCTCTTCAATCCTCTCAAAAGTGCTCCCAACTCGTCAACAATGGAGGAAAATATGAGTCTGTTTCGCATAACAGGCCTTTTAAACATTCTGCCCAGCTAATATATTTTCTTCACTGCGATCGCAAACATTGGCACGCGGTCGCGATTCACAGACCAACCAACCAATGCGATCGCAAACCAATACACGCGATCGCATAGAACAAATTCTCAACCCACACACGCGCCTCAAAATACCCTACGCGATCGTAGAAATCCCCACGCGATCGCACTGCCTAACCTGACCAACATAAGCGATCGCAATCCCAACCACACAATCGCGTAGAACAAAATGCCTGCCCCACTGTTTTACCCTACGCGATCTCAAACATCCTCAAGCGATCGCGTAGAAGGAAACCAGAACCTCACACCAGAAGAAATCTGCCCAGTTTTCAAGCCAATAATTGGTCTGTTAATCACCCGAAACACACCCGAGGCCCTCGGGACCTCAACCAAACATACTAACATATCCCATAACATCATTCAAACTTATTTGGGCCTTCTAAACACAAAAAAAAACGTAACAACACCAAAATCGCATCAAATTCAAGCCTATGAACTTTGAAACTTCCAAATTTTGCCAACTACGCCGAAACCAACCAAAACACGTCTGATTGACATGAAATTTTGCAGACACATCCAAAATGACATTATGATCCTGCTCCAACTTCCAGAATTCTATTCCGACCTCGATAGCCTATTTTACACTGCCAACCGAAAAATCACCAAAAACTAACTTTCGCCAATTCAAGCCTAATTCTACACCGGACGTCACAAAAATATTTTGAATACACTCCTAAGTCCCAAGTCACCTAACGAAGCTATCCGAGCCATAAAATCCGCATTATGAGGTCATTCACCAATAAGTCAACTCTCAGTTGACTTTCTCAACTATTAGGCTACTTTGAGAGACTAAATGCCTCAATTCTCACCATAACCACTCTGGACCCGAACCAACTGACCCAACATAAAAAAAACAGGATAGTAATATATAAAAAATGCAGAAATAGGGGAAACAGGGTAAATCTCACGGAACGACCGGCCGGGTCGTTACATCCCCCCCCCCTCTTAAACAAACGTTCATCCTCGAACGGGTCTAGAAATATACCTGGAGTCTCGAATAGGTGAGGATATCTGTCCCGCATCTCCCGCTCGATCTCCTAGGTGGCATCCTCCACCAGCTGCCGTCTCCACTGAACCTTCACTGAAACTATATCCTTGGACCCCAGCTTCCTGACCTGTCGACCCGGAATAGCCACTGGCTCTACCTCATATGACATATCACCCTCGAGCTGAACCGTGCTGAAATCCAAAACATGAGAAGGGTCACCAACATACTTACGGAGCATCGAAACATGTATTACTGGATGAATACTCGATAAACTGGGAGGCATAGCAAGCCTATAATCCACCTCCCCAACCCTCTGAAGCATCTCAAATGGCCTAATGAACCTGGGACTCAGCTTCCCTCTCTTCCCGAATCTCATAACACCCTTCATGGGTGACACCTTCAGCAACACCTTATCCCCAACCATGAAAGACACATCTTGGACCTTCCTGTCCGAATAACTCTTCTGCCTAGACTGCTCCGTGCGAAGCCGCTCCTGAATCAACTTTGCGTTACTCAATGCATCCTGAACCAAGTCTGTGCCCAATATCCTAGCCTCGCATGGCTCAAACCAACCAATTGGATACATGCACCTCCTACCGTATAAATCCTCATACGGAGCCATCTGGATACTCGACTGATAGCTGTTATTATATCCAAACTCCGCTAGTGGCAGAAACTGGTCCCATGAACCACAAAAGTCAATCACACAAGCACGCAACATATCCTCCAAAATCTGAATAGTATGCTCGGACTGCCCGTCGGTCTGAGGATGAAACACTGTGCTCAACTCCACTTGAGTACCCAACTCTCTCTGCACGGCTCTCCAAAACTGGGATATGAACTGAGTGCCTCTGTCGGAAATTAAAGAAACTGGAACCCAATGCAATCGGACAATCTCCCTGATATAAATCTCAGCTAACCTCTCCGAAGAATAAGTAGTACCAACAAAAATGAAGTGCGCGGACTTGGTCAACCGATCCACAATAACCAATATAGCATCAAACCTCCTCGAAGTCCATGGTGATCCGCTCCCACTTCCACTCCGGAATATCAAACCTCTGAAGCAATCCACCAGGTCTCTGGTGCTCATACTTGACCTGCTGACAATTGAGACACGAGCCACAAACTCCACAATATCCTTCTTCATCCTCCTCCACCAATAATGCTGCCTCAAATCCTGATACATTTTTGCGGCACCCGAATGGATGGAATACTGCGAACTATGAGCCTCTGCTAGAATCAGATCTCGAAGCCCATCTACATTGGGCACGCAAATCCGGCCCTGCATCCTCATGACCCCATCATCACCAATAACCACATCCCTGGCATCATCGTGATGGACCCTGTTCTGACGAACAAGCAAATGTGGATCATCATACTGGCGTGCTCTAATCTGATCGTAAAGAGAAGACCTGGAGGCTACACAAGCCAACACCCGTGCGGGCTCTGATAGATCCAATCTCACCAACTGACCTGCTAAGGCCTGAACATCAAGGGCTAATGGTCGCTCTGCTACTGGAAGGTAGGCTAGACTCCCCAAACTCTCTGCTCTGCGACTCAAGGCATCGGCCACTACATTGGCCTTCCCCCGGTGATATAAGATAGTGAGCTCATAATCCTTGAGGAGCTCCAACCATCTCCTCTGACGCAAATTCAAGTCCTTCTGCCTCAGCAGATACTGCAAACTGTGATGATTAGTGAAAATCTCACACTGCACTCCATACAAATAATGCCGCCAAATCTTCAAGGCATGAACAATGGCAGCTAACTCAAGATCGTTCACTGGGTAATTCTTCTCATGCACCTTCAACTGTCTGAACGCGTAGGCAATCACCCTACCGTCCTGCATCAATACCGCTCCCAAGCCAACTCAAGAAGCATCACAATAAACTGTGTAAGAACCTGAACCAGCAGGAAAAACTAGTACTAGAGCTGTAGTCAATGCTGACTTGAGCTTCTGAAAGCTCTCCTCACACTCATCAGACCATCTGAATGGAGCACCCTTCTGGGTCAATCTGGTAAAAGGAGAAGCAATAGAAGAGAATCCTTCTACAAAGCGACGGTAATAACCCGCCAAACCAAGGAAACTCCTAATCTCTGTAGTTGAGGACGGTTTGGGCCAACTCTACACCGCCTCTACCTTATTTGGATCAACCTGAATCCCCTCACTAGACACCAAGTGCCCCAAGAAAGCTATCAAACCAAGCCAAAACTCACACTTGGAGAATTTTGCATAAAGCTTCTCCTCCATCAACCTCTGTAACACAACTCTCAAATGTTGAGCATGCTCTTCCTGGTTACGAGAATAAACCAGGATGCCGTCAATGAACACAATGACGAAGGAATCAAGATAAGGCTGAAACACGTTGTTCATAAATTGCATGAACGCGGCTGGGGCATTGCTTAGCCCAAACGACATAACCTAGAACTCATAATGACCATATCTGGTCCTGAAAGCAGTCTTCAGAATGTCAGAATCCTGAATCCTCAACTGATGTTACCTAGATCTCAAATCAATCTTGGAAAACACTCTGGCTCCCTGAAGCTGGTCAAAAAAATCATCAATGCGGAGAAAGGAATACCGGTTCTTCACCGTAACCCTATTCAACTGCCGATAGTCTATACACATACGCATGGACCCATCCTTCTTATTTACGAACAACACCGGTGCACTCCAAGGTGACACACTAGGCCGAATGAACCCCCTATCCAGGAGTTCCTGAAGCTGCTCCTTCAATTCCTTTAGTTCCGCTGGTGCCATATGATAAGGCGGAATAGAAATAGGTTGAGTGTCTGACACCAAATCAATACCAAAATCAATATCCATGTCAGGCGGCATGCTTGCCAGGTCTGCAGGAAACACATCCCGAAAGTCACGAACCACCGGAACTGAATCAATAGCAGGAGTCTCACCACTGACATCCCTCACGAAGGCCAAATACGATAAACACCATTTCTCAACCATGCGTTGAGCCTTTAGGTAAGAAATCACCATCCTAGTCATATACTCGGAAGAACCTCTCCACTCAACCCTCGGACGCCCCGGCATAGCTAAGGTCACGGTCTTAGCGTGACAATCAAGAATAACATGGCACGAAGATAACCAATCCATGCTCAATATCACGTCAAAATCGACCATGCTGAGTAACAGTAGGTCCACTCGGGTCTCCAGACCCCCACTAGATATAATGCACGACCGATACACACGGTCCACAACAACAGTATCGCCACCAGAGTCGACACATGAACAGAGGTGACTAGAGACTCACGGGGCATATCTAGAAAACCGGAAAAATATGAAGAAACATAGGAAAATGTAGAATCAGGATCAAATAAAGCCAAGGCATCACGGCAACAAACTGAAACAATACCTGCGATCACGGCATCTGAGGCCATAGCATCCGTCCTGGCTGGAAATGCATACATGCGAGCCTGACCTCCCTCTGCTCAACCTCCCCCTCTAGGGTGGCCTCTGGCTGACTGACCACCACCCCTGGCTGCCTGGGCGGGTGGTGAAGTGACTGGAGCCGAAGTCGAGGGCTGGCCCATTTGCTGAGAAGATCCATCGGAATGGCGGGGACACTGCCTCCACACGTGCCCGAACTCTCCACACTCAAAGCAACTCCCTGGAGCTAGAGGCGGGGACTGATAGAAACCCCTAGCACCTGTATAGCCACTGGAAGACTCATGCATAGAAGAACCCTGAACTGGAGGTGCTCGAGCTGCACTCTGAGCTACGAGGGAACCAAATGAAGTGTGGCCTGATTGAGAACCACGGGGACCCTGCCCCGAAGATGCACCACTATATTTTGGGCGGCCTGACTGAGGAGGCCTGAATGAACAGCCCCTACCCTGCTGAAACTGTCCCCTGAAGGGAGCACCACTAGAACTGCCCGAACCACGAGGCCTCTTGGCCTCCCTCTCCTCCCGCTCCTGGCGGCGAACGAACTCAATATCTCGAGCTATGTCAAACAACCTGCTCGAATGAAGCACCCGATACTCTCTCCCGAGTCATAAGCAATCGAAGTTGATAAGAAATACCATCCACAAACTTCCTCACCCTCTCCATATCAGTAGGGACAATCTCAGAAGCATGCCTAACCAACTCGAAAAACCTCATCTCGTACTGTGTAACTGATAACTCTCCCTGGCGCAGCTGTTCAAACTACCTGCGCTGCTCCTCTGTGGGACTGAGGAACATACTTCTCCAAAAAGATCGTGGAGAACTGCTGCCAGGTAAAAGGTGCTGAACCAACTGGTCTACGCTTCTCGAATGACTCCCACCAAGTAAGGGCAACACCCGCAAATTGGAATATAACAAATGAGACCCCACTGGTCTCCAAAATACCCACGGTACGCAGTATCCTCCGGCACCTATCTAGAAATCCCTGGGCGCCTCACCTTTTGAAACGCTGAAAGTCAGAGGTTGAAGTCTGTTGAATCTCTCCAACCTGCACTACTTGTCCGCAGGCATAGCAGGGACCACATAATCCTGGACCGGAGCAACCGGCTGAGCTGGGGCTGCTCCCGGTGCCTGAATACCCTATGCAGCCTGCTCAGGTGTCCGGGCAGCTGGAGTCTGATTGCCTCCCCCCTCTTGAGATGTGGTGGCAGTAGAAGACATGGCGACTGCCTGATCCAAACTGGTTCATACTTTTAATATCTGAGACAGGGCCTCCTGAAGACCCGGAATAACCATAGGCACTACTGGTGCCTGATCCTGTTCCGCGGGGACACCATCGGCGGGAACCTGATCATGATCGATAGGGGGATCCTGAGGTACTGCCTCGGCTGCTGCGTGGGCTGGCCCTCTACCTCTACCGCAGCCTCGACCTCTCGCTGGCCTAGCCGGTGACTGGTCACTCTGATCGGTGTGGCGTGTCCTCAACATCTGTGAGAGAATGAAACAACGTAAGTTCAGATTTCAAGAATCAATATATCAGCACGAAAGAGTTCAAGAAAGATAGAAATGTTTCCTAAAAGTTTGGCAGCCTCTCCATGATAAGTACAGACATCTCCGTAACGATCCGTAAGACTCTACTAAATCTGCTCATGACCGTTGAATCCGATGTAACCTAGGGCTTTGATACCAAACTGTCATGACCCCAAATCCTAACCGGTCGTGATGGCGCCTATCGTGGAACTAGGCTAGTCAACTACCGCATGTTCGCAATTTCTTTTAATAATCCCAATAAAGTTCCAAGCATTTCATAAAATATACAGAAATTACTGAATATAATAGGCCAATAAACAGTGCCACCACCCTAAAAACCCGGAGCCAACAAGTCATGAGCATCTAGAGGAAATAAGCCAAAATAAACTGTTATAATACAAAACCTTCGAATAAAAGCTAAATACAACAAGAAGGGAAAATAGAGATGTTGCGGATGCTGAACAGCTACCTCTATATCCCGCAAATCTGGCTCCGTGCAGAATAAAAGGCTAATGTTTGATATCTGCTCCTGAATCTGCACACAGAAGTGCAGGAAGTAATGTGAGTACGCCAACTCAGTAGTAATGAAAATAAATCAAGTCTACGTAGCAAGGAAACACATAAAATCAATGCCATCAAGTCACAATATACACAACCTTACTTTCCAATAGTATAACATAATATACGAAATCATCATGCCTTAAAATCAACTTCAGAAAAAGTCCTTTAAAGAATGCACATTTTAAACAACTTTAAAACAAAGAATTTGGTATGCAAATGAATGTAGTAAAATCATAAGTAGCCCCTCGGGCAAAAACATGTATCATAATCAGCCCCTCGGTCATTCCTCACAATCACTCAGCACCTCACAGTCACTCATGCCTACCAATCACTCTTCACTCGGCACTGGGTACTCGGCACTCTGTGCGCTCATTGGGGGTGTGTACAGACTCCGGAGGGGCTCCTTCAGCCCAAGCTCTAATATCACTCAACACATCACCATCACTCAACATCTCACAATCAGACCCTCGGCCTCACTCAGCGGAACCACTAAAAAGGCCCCTCGGGCGAATCAGTAAAACAGGGTACTCGACCCAAAAATATCATTTTAAACCTCAAAGTGGTGTAATCATGCTGAGTTTCGAAAACAATAAGCATAATGCGGCTAAGTGAAAACATCAATACATAGTGAGGTAAAACAGCAGTAAAAAGCCCCAAGGGGTCTAAATAGATCGGCACGAGGCCCCAAACACAACTTATAGCCCAAATATTTCACAAATCTTTAGAACATAATTTAACGTAGGGTTTTGAGTAAACATGAAACTCATTAGTTTCCGCGGAGAGGACCTAGTCCAATCCAAAAATCAGTACGCACATATTCGTCATCCGACATGTGCGCCTTTCTAAATTCAGTAAGAAAATATGTAGTTCGGAGTTCCATACACTCAGGACAAGATTTCTAACCATTACTTACCTCTACCGGGCCACAACACTAGTCCGTAATGCTCTTGCCCCTAAAATTGGCTCCCGATTGCTCCGCATCTAGCCAAAACCAGTTTAACATCATCAATATATATCAAAGGAACTCAACCCAATCGAAAATTATCAAATTACACAAAAATCTCGAAATTCGGCCAAACCTGAGCCCCGGGCCCATGTCTCGGAACTAGATAATTTTTACATCATTAGAATCCTCGTCCTCCCACCATTCTATACATACCAAGAACACTAAAATCGGACCATAATTTCCCACTCAAATCCTCAAAAGAAGACTCAATTCTCATGCACCCCTTCTTCCCCAACTTGTGTTTAATTCTAGCAAATTCTATGGATTAATCACTTAGAAATCGACATATAAACGAGTTATGAAGTTAAGAACCTTAACTCCAAGTGATTCCCTTCAATTCCCTCTTCAATCCTCTTAAAAGTGCTCCAAACTCGTCAACAATGGAGGAAAATATGAGCCAATTTTGCATAACAGGCCTTTAAACATTCTGCCCAGCTAATATATTTTCTTCACTGCGATCGCAAACATTGTCACGCGGTCATGATTCACAGACCAACCAACCAATGCGATCGCAGACCAATACACGCGATCGCATAGAACAAATTCTCCACCCACACACACGCCTCAAAATACCCTACGCGATCGCACTACCTAACCTGACTAACCTACGTGGTCTTAATCCTAACCACGCGATTGCGTAGAACAAAATTCCTTCCCCACTATTTTACCCTACGTGATCGCAAACATCCTCACGCGATCACATTGAAGGAAACTAGAACCTCACACCAGCAGAAATCTGCCCAGTTTTCAAGCCAAGAATAGGTCCGTTAATCACCCGAAACACACCCGAGACCCTCGGGACTTCAACCAAACATACCAACATATCCCATAATATCATTCAAACTTAGTCGAGCCTTCGAAACACCAAAAACAATGCAACAACACAAAAATCTCATCAAATTCAAGCCTATGAATTTTGAAACTTCCAAATTTTGCCAACTACGCCGAAACCAACCAAAACACCTCCGATTGAACTAAAATTTTGCAGACATATCCAAAATGACATTACGAACCTGCTCCAACTTCCGTAATTCCATTCCGAACTCGATAGCTTATTTTCTACTGCCGACCAGAAATCACCAAAAACTAACTTTCGCCAATTCAAGCTTAATTCTACACCGGACATCACAAAAATATCTTGAACACACTCATAAGTCCCAAATCACCTAACGAAGCTATCCGAGTCATAAAATCCGCATTACGAGGTCGTTCACCAATAAGTCAACTCTCAGTTGACTTTCTCAACTATTAGGCTACTTTGAGAGACAAATGACTCAATTCTCACCATAACCACTCCGGACCCGAACCAACTTATCCAACATAACATAAACAGGATAGTAATATATAACAAATGCATAAATGGGGGAAACATGATAAATCTCACGGAACGACCGGTCGGGTTGTTACAAATAGTTTAACAGAAATGACAAACTAAGATAATAAAATAACTTGAATAAGCTCATACTTTCCCGTAGGTTTCTTGAAAACTCTTTATTTTCTATATTCTTCTCCCCTCAGAGTTTTGAAATGAATGTTTTTTCTTGTTTCTTCGCCTTCGCACAGAACTCCAAAACGGAACATCAGTAACAAAATTCTCAAAATCAGTGGAACTGAGTCATAATCTCTACAAAAATGTACTAAAAACCTCTTTACAACACTACCTAATAATAGGATAAACAGTAGTAAAAGGAATAACAGAAGGTGTCTCTGAGGCCTGCGAGCGTGGCACAGGTATACCTTGAAGTCTCCGAAAATAACTGAACGATCACTAGCGTTCGGCACGAGTAGATGTACCTGGACCTGCACAAAAAAATATGCAGAAGCATAGAATGAGTAACGATACCCAATAAGTATCAATCCTAACCTCGATAGAGTAGTGACGAATCCAGGTCAAGATACCTACTAGGACAAGAATGTCTTAGCAGAGCATAATATAGACTAATAACAAAAATCAAGGAAATGAATGATATAAAAGCAGTATCAAAATGTAGACTAATAACAAAATATAAGGTAATAAAGGGAAAAAGGAATGAGCACATGATATGAACAACAAGTCATTAAAATATGGAAAATTTCAAGTAAGACGAATGAAGAAACAACAAGAACTGTTCAACCAACAAGCCTTTTTAACGTAAAAAGTACAACAAAATCACAACCGAGGAACCACGCCTCATAATCTCACTTCACAAGTCACAATCACAATCTTCCTTATATCACCGCATGAGCGTTGCATTTATTTTTAAAATATTTTTTCGAAATAGCTACATGCGTTTTAGCAGTCTTATCGCACCGCGTGGCTTCAAGTAATTCTCTTACTAGCAACACGCGTAGTAATCTCACCTTATCTGACCGCATGCGTATCAACCCCTATCCTTATATCACTACATGCGTATCAATATCACAACACAATAATCAACTCGCACCACACGTGCCCATATGCCACAACACTTGCCAAAATCAATAATAGCAATGTTACCACAACTTATTGCACATGGCTCAACGACAATGTGAACAAGAATCTCAATAATCACAAAATGAATGAGAAATACTCAACAAATAAATATATCTCAACAATCAACAACTTCAACCTTAATGTGATAATAGTTTTCACAAATTTAACATCAATAACCCAATAAGAAGATATTCCCACGAAATAACAACTTCAAGTAAGAGTAATTCAACAATAAAGAGGTAAAAAGACAATAATAGAGGTAACAACTTCAACTAAAGCATATAAGAGAAAATATAACAATAAAAGATATAACAAGTACTAACAACGTCAAATAGATCATGTGAGAGTAAATTTAACAAGGAAAGATAGAACATGTTATGATGATTTCAATAATGCATGGAAGAAGTCTAAAAGCTTAAATCGGTCAAAATACCACATATAAGCCCGTGTACACACTCGTCATTTCGTGTGCTCGTCTTCCACTTAATACAAATAACACAATCAATCCAAATCCTACGGGGTGATTTATCCACACAAAATTGGACAAGATACTTACCTCGACTAGGCCCAATCAACCCTCAAAAATAGCTTTTCTCATAAAATTCGCCTCTGCATGGCTCAAATGTAACCAAAAACAACTTAATATCATCAAAAATGCAAGGGAAACTAATTTCAATTAATAAATCTATGATCTTTAAACAATCCCCCAAAAGTCAACAAAAGTTAACCTAGGGCAAGCTCGTCAAAACCCAAGTCCAACGGTAGATTCCGACTACCCATAACTCCACGAGTCCATATATGTGTTTTATTTTCAAATCCGAGTCCAAATCGACTATAAAAATCATAATTTTTCATTTTCAAAACTTTGAAAAAAAATCCCAAAATTTCCTCTTTGATTCTCATATATTTGATGTTAAAGGTAATATATAATCATGAAATATAGTTCGAAATTGAATAGAATCACTTACCCAATGATTGTAGATGAAAATCCCCTCTCCAAATCGCTTCTTACCGAGCCTAGAGTTCTAAAATGAGAGAAAATGAGATGAAATCCCGACTCCCAACCCTTTTGTTCAGTTGCAAATGTTGCAATTTCGACACTGGGTTCGCACTTGCGAAGAAATCCTCACAAATGTGGCGCCTGACAAGCCCATGAGATTTCGCAATTGCAATGCGGAGTCTGCCCTTCTCGCGAATGCGACCAAATTGTCGTAATTGTGACCTACCCAACTTAAGGCTAGCCATCGCAATTGCGATATCTGAGTCCTCCCTGTTATTTTTTTAATTGCGATGCTAGTTCTCGTAATTGCAATAACTGCAGCACTAGCATACCAGCAACCTGTATTTGAGTCCAAACCTTTCCGAAACACGTCCGGAACTCATTCAAGCCCTCGGGGAATCCAAACCAAACATTCATGCAAGTCTACAAATATCATACGAACTCGCTTGCGAGATCCAAACATAAAAATAACATCAAGAAATACGAATCGGACATCAAAACGCATGAATTTCAAAGAAAATTCAAGAACGTCTAGAATTGCAACCAAATGTCTTAATCCTATCAAACCAACTCCAAATGACACCAAATTTTGCAGGCAAGTTCCAAATAGAAAAACGGGCCTGTCGAAGTCCCAAACCCAAAATCTGAATCCGATAGCCAAAAAGTCAATATATGGTCAAACTTGGGAAAACTTCTAAACTTCAAATTGCAAACTTTCGGCAAAACAAGTCAAATTAACCTAGGGAACCCGGATTCAATTCTGGGCATACGCAAGTCCAATATCACGATACGAACCTATCGGATCCATCAAAACACCGTTTCGAGGGTCGTTTTCACAAAAGTCAAACTTCGATCAACATTGTTAACTTAGGCTTCTAAGTCAAGAACCAAAGGATCCAAAAATTCAAAACCTTCCCAGAACGAAACCTTCCAACCCCACAAGTCATAAAGCCACAAATACACATGTGTGAAGCATCAAAAGGGGAAACGGGGCGCAAATACATAAAACGACCGGTCGGGTCATTACATTCTTCCTCTTTTATAACAAATGTTCATCCTCGAACGTGCATTAAGACATACCTGAAGTGGCGAAAAGGTGAGACTAACGACTCTGCATGACGTGCTCGGTCTCCCAGTTCGCCTCCTCGACCGGATGACCCCTCCAATGAACCTTCACTGAAGCAATGTTCTTTGATCTCAACTTTGGGGCATGTCTTTCCAAGATAACTACTGGCTCCTCAACATAAATCAAATCCTTGTCCAATTGGACTGAGCTGAAATCTAATACATAGGACAGATCCACATAATATTTCCGAAGCATAGAAACATGGATCACCGAGTGAATTGCTGATAAGTTGGGTGGCAATACAGGTTTGTAGGATCTCAAAAGGGCCAATATACCTAGGTCTCAACTTTCCCTTCATCCAGAATCTCATAACACCTTTCATGGGTGAAACCCGCCGCAAAACCCTCTCTTCCACCATAAATGCTACACCACGGTCCTCTGATCACCATAACTTTTCTGCCTAGACTGTGTTGTACGAAGACGATCCTAAATCAACTTGACTTTCTCCAAGGCATCCCGAACTAAATCAATACCCAACAACCTAGTCTCTCCCAGCTCAAACCAACTAACTGGAGAATGGCACGGTCTCCTATATAGGGCCTCATAAGGAGAAATTTGAATACTCGATTGGTTGTTGTTGTTGTAGGCAAACTTAACAAGCGGTAGAAACTGATCCCAGGAACCCCCAAAATCCATAATACATACGTGCAACATATCCTCCAAGATCTAAATAATGCGCTCGGACTGCCCGTCCGTCTGGGGATGAAATGTTGTACTCAACTCAACCAGTTTGCCTAACTCATGCTGCACGGCTCTCCAGAATTACGATGTATACTGCATTCCTCGATCGAAGGTAATTGACACCGGCACACCATGAAGGCGGACAATCTCCTGGATATAGATCTGAGCCAGCTGCTCTGAAGAATATGTTGTCACCACCAGAATGAAATGTGTTGACTTAGTCAGCCTATCCACAATAACCCATACTGAATCAAATATCTTCAAAGTCCATGGGATCCCAACAACAAAATCAATGGTGATATGCTCCCACTTCTACTCGGGAATTTCTAGTCTACTTTTGGAATTCCATTCCGACCCTGTTAGCCTATTTTCCACTGCCGACCAGAAATCACCAAAAACTCACTTTCGCCAATTCAAGCCTAATTCTACACCAGACATCACAAAAATATTATGAACACACTCCTAAGTCCCAAATCACCTATGAAACTATCTGAGCCATAAAATCCGCATTCCGAGGTCGTTCACCAATAAGTCAACTCTCAGTTGACTTTCTCAACTATTAGGCTACCTTGAGGGACCAAATGCCTCAATTCTCATCATGACCACTCTGAACCCGAACCAACTGACCCAACACACGTAAATGAAATTGAACCACATAAAATGAAGCAGAAACGGGGGAAACGGGACTAAATTCTCGAAACGACCGGCCAGGTCGTTACATCCTCCCCCACTTAAACATAGTTCGTCCTCGAACGTGCCAAGAGTTGTTTCCCAACACTATCAAACTGTTACGTAGCTTACCATGCACATACCCGGGGGTGCTCCCATGTCACCCTATCCTATATAGGTCCAATAGCACCATATCGTTGAAATTTTGAAATCCAAATCCTGGCCCATAAACCTTATAGCCACATTCCTACTTCTAAAATGATATATAAGATCAAAATTTCCATAACTATAAACTGAACAAGCCTGAACATGCTGAATCAAGCCATATACGTACCCCAGATTAAATCACATAATACACCGCGTAACTCAAACACTCATAGCAATAACTCTTTAACCACAATAACTGCTCAGAACAACCCAATACCGGTACACCACCCCTTATCAAGAAATGCCTCGCTCCAACACTTCCATATATTGCCGATGATGAAAGAAGCACATAGAAATAACAACCATTCGTCCGATTAGTCAGACATGAAACTCCCCCTTCCCAAACAGGAATTATAGCAGATTTCGAAGCCGACTCCCGATATTTATCCTTCCAACTATGCTGTAGAAAATTTCGAAAATATTCATTCTAGGTCCAGTGACCTCCTATCATCCATCACAACCACCCTGATAACATGACACTAACCATTTGAGACATCGATACCATTCGAAGCCAAAACCTGTGCAACTTGGGTACTTAATAGCAACTTCCCAATGAAACCAAATTATATAAAAGATCCACACGAGAGGACCATCCTGCCATTAACAATTACCATCACCATATCATACTAACAGCCTTGCACACACCGTAAAAATAAAAAACACATGAATCTGATACCAAAGGTAATACCCCTACATAACTTCGCTATAATGTGCAATCTCATCCAACCGCTGGTCCACTTGGAATATTTCAAGACACCTTGCCCAAAAATCAATAACAATTCGAAATTCGACATCAAGTACTCAAAGTGCATTGCCATAACCACAGAGGGAAACCGGACGATACCATGCCACCCGAAACAGAAGGTATATAACCAACACGCCTCAATCCCGCAACACCCAATTAGTTACCTTACTCAAATCTAGCTATAAAGCTCAATTAGAACTGCACTATATGTGCATACAACCAATAATCACCACTCCTCGCAACACCGAAGGGTAACTCATTGATCACTCCTGAACATGAATAAACTCAATCACAATCGAATGGTACATTTCTCAATATAGAAACTTGGAGCCAACAATTCCGACCCGGTGCAGAACACGCACCCATATCAGCCTACCAGTGACCCTAAATTCACTTTGATCACCCACAACAGATAGACAACTTACCGAAAAGTTCATAATGACATAATCATGGTACATACTAATATCCGACTAGCTCTGCTCGCATCTTCACAGTTCACTACCACCAAATATCCTGTTTATGAGGACTCTCAGTCTCAAAATCCAGAAACGTACGGATTACCATATCTGATCACGACTCCACCACTCGAATACATAACACATCCCAAATACTCATTCATTCCACGGGGAATACCCCTATAATTCTTCCATTCACCAAGCAACCTTGAATATCAACAGTCGATCCAACAATAGGGCACCACGATACCAATGAGGTACCCTTAACTCAAACACATTACTCTTTCTGAAATATATACCCTCATCGAGTCGCACCAAATTGGTGATATCATCTACCTAATCATCTGAAATTGCCCATGCTGCCAAAGAATTTATGACCTTCCTTCCAGAACCAAACCGTGACCTCACTTATGCAAATCTCAACTCCACCCAACATACCGCACACGCCATGCCAACCTAGGAAAAATACGGGAACTCCATGGTCCCTTCTGAGCCACAAGCAACTACGTTTCCAACTAGACAATAACTTTCATTGGATCACCTTTAGAAACAAACTCACTACACGCCACAAGAAAATATGCACCCTTAACCGCGGTAGAAACCATCAGGAACTATCCGAAATCCCATTTGCACAACACCCAACCATCAGGACTAAACTCTTCTAACTCAACCAAACTACACAGACCACCAAAAATCAAACAGCATTGCTAGGAAACACCTGAAAAACCCGTCACCTAACGAACACCCAAAGAACTAGTCATATCCCTTACCATGCCGATCCGACCTACCACCAGGTCGCCCCATTTACCCAAGTTTCTTCTGACTTTACTTCAACTTGATACTTCTTCCTGCCGTAATGCCACAAATTTGCAACCCAGACTCACCACACGTGACCCAAGCACAAAACCATACCGTCTAAGGCTCATAAGCGACTGAATACTCCCTCAATTATCCCCAAATGCACCACATTAGAAAAACTTACCCTGAAGAGACTTCTGCGAATCTAAAGCCATTACCTTCACCTTCCTGATATCGATATGTAGAATACCACAAGTCTTGACATCCTCTAACGCAAATCTCAATCACACTGACCAATTAGACAGAATCGGCCTGACCCGTTGCACACTAACATACTAGGAAAGTAATCCACTCACTCGAAGCCACAAGCAAATTCATACATTGCGCACACCACACCTTTCACAATTTCAACTAAATCATTCAATAGAACCCAATTTCCCAACAAAGTACATTACAACCTATATCGAAGAAATTTCCTTTACTCATGACATTCCCAGACCTCATGCCTGCAGGTCATGACTGATTTACCAATATACCTCGAATTGAAACCAATACCACACATAATCATGTTATCAACTTATCAATAACGAACTCCCCCACTTTGATTAAAGCCAAGGATCAAGACAAACAAGACTATGCCCACACATTATCACTGCCACCATGTTGTGGTGGGATTCAACTAAATCCTCCATAAGCCTATATGACCAAAACCATCTAACACTCAAGTCAATTGCCAATCTCGCATCCACCATTGAAATAGTCACGCCAACTTCCACAAGGGATCTAAACTCCAATTACAACATATCTTTTACTGGTAGAAGAGAACTTATTACGGAACTACATAGGGACCACACGCCCTAGTACAACCCGCAGGAGATAACCCTGCTTGCTTAACCTCAATTTCTATCTCTCCATACCCTTCTGAAGACCAGAACTAACACGTAATCACTACACCTTCCTGTATCTGAACACAACCAACGCCTACCCTCGAGGTACCACATTATGCGGTCAAAATCTGAAGCTGATGGCATAACTCTAACACTAGAGCGGTGGTCACAAAAATCTCGAGCTTCTGGAAGCTCTATCCACACATGAGTGACAACATGAATACCATCACTGGACACCACGTGTCCCAAGAATACTACTGAACCGAGCCAAAATTCACCCTCAGAGAAGTGGCATAGAGCCTTCTCTCCCTGAATCCTTATAATGCCATCCTCAGATACTGAGCATGCTACTCCTGGCTACGCGAATATGCCAGGACGCCATCAACGAATACAATAACAAGAAGTGCTAATACGGCTGGAGTACACTGTCAATCAAATACATGAACGTTACTGTGGCAAACGATCAACTCAAAAGACATCACCAGGACTCATATCGAAACAGAGAAATCCGCTTCACCCTACAATTACACAACATGCGAGGTCTTACAACATACTCACAACTCAAGGCCATATACCAAATTGAGGCAGAAATCAAACACTCAATAAATCTTACCACATTTCCATCCAACTCTTTTGACACAATTCACAATCTAAACACATCTAACCATCAATCACACCCATCACCTAGGCGTCTAGTCACTAATTCTCATCAATAAGAACACAAACGGACATACAAGTCCCCAAATTACGTGTGCCCACACAACAAAAATCTCAGCAATCAAGCCACAGAATGAATACCGCCTCAAGTCCTCTAGACTGGCCCATTACCAACATGCCAAAATCACATCTCACCCATGGAAGCCACAAGTCGTCGATGCACAGCTGATACCAGGCGCTCTCATGCGTGCTCGAATACATGGAAGGAATTCAAGAGTTACGCTCTTGGCTGAATACAATGGATTCGCACGAAAAGAATTTTAAAAATGTGAGATTTTCCTAAGGGTTCTGCAGACTCTCGAAGATAAGTACAGACATCTCCGTACCGATCGGCAAGACTCTACTAAACCTGCTCATGATCGCTGAGTCCTATGTAACCTAGAGCTCTGATACCAAACTGTCACGACCCCAAATCCAGGTCAGTCGTGATGGCGCCTATCATGGAACTAGGCCAGCCAAAACCCAACTCGAATCATAATAAGCTTCCTTTTTACATTTTTACTATACTGATTACCCATAAAAGTTCCTTTAAACATTTATAAAAATAGATAAATCTATACTGAACATTTAAATACAACCCCCGAGAACCCGGAGTCACTGGTCATGAGCATCTACATAAATATACAACTCAACAAAAATAAATTCTATAATATTAAACAAGAGAGGGAGCAGGACTGCGGACGCAT